>VVAS01117314.1:0-14351 GCA_015103295.1 Ptychochromis oligacanthus
TAAAAAAAAAAAAAAAAAAAAAAAAAAAAAAAAAAAAAAAAAAAAAAAAAAAAAAAAAAAAAAAAAAAAAAAAAAATAATTTTTAAAAAAAAAAAAAAAAAAAAAAAAAAAAAAAAAAAAAAAAAACGTAGCTAACTGAAATACAAATGAAAACTCATGAAATAAAACAAAGAAAACAAAAACTAAACAAAATGGTATTGGTACTTAAATAACTAACTAAAATAAAAATAAAATAATAAGGAGAATGTCTTTAGTTTTAGTCTTTGCCAATATAATCACATTTGTCAGCACACTAAGCATGTGTGGCTTTGGTTCATATGTTTATTGACACTGGGATGTCTACGTGACTGTGAGTCAGTTGTCTTTACAAGGTATTGTGTTTGTATTGTAATATAAATACTGTATATTGTATATACTGTATATAATATGTATATTGTAAATTCAAGTAATTCATCATTATGATTACTGATTGATGATAAACCTGTTTTAGTTCCCTCTCTAACACCAGATGTCCTATACACAGCACATGATGCATATGTACATATTGATGTGCTGGCTGCCACAAATTCACAATGCATTCAGCCTTTGTTCTGTATTTGCTCACTTAACTGCACACAGAGAAAAGGAGAAAGCAGAGGATGAGCATTTATTTATGAGCTAATGCTTAATGTGAAATCTGGAGTGCAGAACTCTTACATATAAATTTACGTATAAATTCAATTCAATTATAGCGCCAAATCACAACAACAGTCACCTCATGGCGCTTTATGTGTTAGGGTAAAGACCCTAAAATAAATGATATAATATAATATATATAATACATATATGTATAAATGAAAGACTACTGCATCCAAACCCTTGCCAAATGAATTCACACAATGCTGAATAAGCTATTTAGTGCCAGTTAAATCTCTCTGCATTTTGCAGTATACTCTGATGACTGTGGTGTACAAGAAAGGTTTTTGAAAAAAGAAACTCAGTATTCAGAGGAAGGATTAGGCCTTTTGTCTAGAAAACACACCCACTGGTGCCAACTCATAGGTCATAAGTGCATGTGGACAACATTTCTGTAATTAAATCTGATTACCTATCAGTGAGTTCATCACCCATACATGTGGTACTAAGAATGAGTTGAAATATCAGAAAATTGCTGTATTTGAATACATGCAGATAAAAATTTCACCACTATACTTGCTGTTTATGAAATGCCCCCTGATATACGTACAAGCTTTCCACCGAAGCTACCTGATTCCTCTGTGATGTCACTGGTGATCGAGCTTCCTCCAGCAGAGCTCCACTGCTTACTCTCTTTGAAGAGCTTTCGCCTTTTAGCCCAGTGTTCAGAGGGACTAGTGTCCGAGTCTTTATGAACCACAGGCTTCAGGTGCTCCTTGATCTCTAAAGAAGCTGGGAATGGTCATGAAATATCACAATAAGTGGGTTTTACATAAATATTTGACTGAAACTAATTGAAATACATATAAATTAATTGAAATAACTTACATCTAGATACAATCTGTTTTTCTGCCTTGTTAGTTTTCCTGAATGCCTGTTTTGCAAGGACTTCTGCGTCTGTAGAGCCTTTTGAGGGACTTGATAGTGTGAGTGGTGGCTGGTTTGAATTCTCTGTAGTAATTCTTTCTGTGTCCAGTTGGAGGTAATTTGTCCCCTCACTCATCAGTGGCAGAGGAGGGCTGGTACCTTCCATGTTTTCACCACTTGGTTTAGGTTTAATATCCTCTGTAACCTCATTTGAGTTTAATGATTGCACATCTAAGTCTCGCGAGTCGGACATGCAAGGGTCATCCACAGCAGTTCTAAGGTGCTTTTCGAGACAGCTATCCAGGGACAATCGTGAGTCTGTCTGGAAGAGTCTTTGCTCAAGTGCATCACCCATAGATTTGCTGTAGTCAGGTAAAAGAAGAACTGAATCCTTCTGGCTTGCATTTTTAACCTCATTGTTTGGTAAAAGCATTTCCGTGTGATTCTGTAGCATATGTTCCTCTGACCCACTGCAGGACGGAGGGATCACTTGTATAGAAAGTGCTCTTCGACTTAGCTCCTCTGTAAGGGGCTCTGGACTGTGATATTCTCCTTCTCCAAATTCTTGGTCAAATCCACTGTCTGCTACTTCACATTGATCAACAGTATATTCACAATCATCAGTGTCTAGACTTTCCATGTCCCTACAAATGCTCAAGTTAGTGTCATGTTGACTGTTGCAGTCTCGTCTTTGACAGTTTTCATTGTTAATGAACATCTCATCAGGGTTATTCTCAGAGCTGGTCACATGGAATGGACTGAGCAATGGCTGTGCTCTGTCATGGCTGTCTAGAATTTCTGAGACCAGTTTAAAACTCCTTTTGGTTTGTGAGAACATATCATTTTCTATTCCAAATGCAGATAACCTGTCATCACCCATCTCAGTCCTTTCCAGCCTCTCAGTCTGGACAGGAAATGAGCACATAATCAAAGAGGAAAAAGATTCTCTGTAGGGCAGCTGAAGATCTTCTTGCAACAGTCCTGGACCCTGTGACATCCCAGGAAATGTTTGACGTCTTTTCTTTGGTAATGGACATACTCTGTGTTCTACAGTTGCAATACTATTATTTCTAATCCAGGATTTTCTTTTCTGACCATTGATGAAATCTTTCGTGAAGCTGGACCTGTTGGTAGACAAGGAGGGTCTCATGAACATGGGCTCATAATTGTCAGATTCTGATAACTGGTCAAAAGAAGGTGGCAGACCTCCTCTTTCCTCTTCTTGTGCAGAGAATAGGCATCTGAGTTCTTCGGTGGAGGTTAAGGGCAAGTCCCTTTTCATTTCAACAGCTGGACTAAAAGTGTGGATCCTACAGGAAGCCAAGTCTTGTGTTAGGTCTTCTAAACTGTTATGTTTAATATCTGCAAACTCTTGGGGTGGAGGAATGTCCCAGAACTGATCACCACTCAGGCTTTTATGAAAACTTTGCCTCCTCCCTTGAGGTTTGATATTTAACTCCAGTGGCAGGCTTGATGTATGATTTTCCAACTTAAAGTCTGCTGATCTTTGTTGTCTGTGATCACTGCAGCATTGACAGTAGTCTGGATTGCCCCATATCTTTGTGGATCTGACAGATTCTGAATTACTATAAGCCTCTGTTTGTTTACTTGTGGTTGCAGGGGTATTTCTGTCATTTATGTTCTGATTTTCTTCGTGATTGGTCACATTATGCAATGGCTGCTCAGAAGACTCACTGTCTGGCATCCATGTCCCCTCACATTTGCTCTTAAAAAGCATATCAGTATTGCACCAGTTTTCATTCATTAAAACAAATGTGGTCTTAATGCCAGAAGTGTTAAGTTGAAGTTTTACGTGTGGCCCAGTGCAGTTAATATTCAGGATATTAGTAACTGGAATTGGTGAGTGGGTTGGATTTTCAGATAAGGGTTCCTGTGACTGCTGAAACATGATCTTTGGGGATGAATCTCCTGTGACAGAGACTGATGTTACTATTTTCACTCCTTTCTCTTTGTCCTTTGTTGTTTTGGTATAAATACTCTTTTGGTGTGCAAATGAATTCATTTGATAATCTTGTTTAAATCTTTTCTCCTTGGGTGCAGAATTGTTGTATTTTTCTTCATCTTCAGATCCTGACAGAATATTTTCCTTTCGAAAAGAGTCTGTTTCTCCCTTTTCAACAACATCATCTTTGTTGCAGACACTGCTTTTGTTCTGCTTTTTAAAGATGTATGGTGAGACACTCTCTGAAAGAAAAAAACCCCAAAGCATTAAATATATTAAAATAATAATACTAGTTAAAAAGCTTGGTAGTACATAGGAAATACAGCATAGATTATTTTGAAATTCAGATTTAGAATCAATTTTCATGATAGATAGATAGATAGATATGTGTGTGTGTAAAGTGTAATGTGTACTTGTAATGTTCTTTATTTATATAGCACTTTTCTAGTTTTACTGACCACTCAAAGTGCTTTAGACTACAAGCCACATTTAAGCATACAGTTGTGGTCAGAAATTTACATACACTCATCATAGGCAGGAATAATTAATTTGGGCTTTTAATGAATTCTTTGAACTGTTCTTTTTCCAGGGTGGAATAATTGTACAGCATACATCTTTAATGACTTTAAAAAACAAGAATTGGGTGCACAAGTTTGAATTTATTTTGGATTTTCTCTAATCCGTACAGGATCAAAATTATGCATACAGGTTCAAATATATACATACATTCATTTAAAGCTTTTAATGAGTGGTGCTGAAGGTTGTACAATGTCTCTTAACTTGTCAAGGCCAAGGCTTATTAACTTCTTCTGTTAGTGATCATGACTGACTACAGCTGGTAGCTTCTCTTTGCTGGCATAAAAAGATTTTTTTTTTGACAGTACTCATGGATTGACCAATACTCAGAACAATGAGAAAGTCCAAGGAACACAGTGAAGATCTAAGAAGGAGAATTATAATTACAGATTTTCACAAGTTGGGAAGGTCTCTTGGAGCCATTTCTAAACAACTGCAGATTCCAAGATCATCAGTTCAAACAACTGTACGTAAGTACAAGTTATTTGGATGTGTCACCACTTTGCCAAGGTCTGGAAGAAGACCCGATCTGTCAACCTCAGATGAGAGGAAATTGGTTAGGATGTTCAGGAACAACCCAGGAACCACCAAGGCTCAAGTCTGCCACGAATTGGAAACTGCTGGAACACCAGCATCACTGTCCAGAGTGAAAGAAGTTTTACATCGCCATGGACTGAGAGGGTGCTGATAAAAAAAACGAAGCCCCTCCTCCAAAATCGACTGAAATTTGCAGCTGTGCACATGGAGCCAAATGCCTTCTGGAGAAAAGTTTTATGGTCGGACTAGACAAAGATTGAGCTATTTGGCCACAATGACAAGAGGTATGTTTGGAGGAGTAAAGATGATTCTATCAAACCTAAGAACACTGTAGCAACTGTCAAGCATGGTGGTGGTAGTATCATGCTCTGGAGCTGTTTTGCTTCCAGTGGTACTTGTACATTGCCTGAAGTGGATGGAACATTGAAGAAGGAGGAATACCTCCAAAATTCAACTTCAACTTTAACTCAAGTCAACAGCTAGACAACTTGGACACAGTTGGTTGTTCCAACAGGACAATGATCCCAAACACATATCAGAACTGGTTTTGGAATGGATAAAGAAGGCTATCATTAAACCTGTGGAATGACCTTCCCAAAGCCCCAACCTCAACCCTATTTAAAAATTTGTGGACTATGCTTAAAAGCTGGGTCCGTGCCAGGAAACCAACCTTTAAATGTAGTCAGTCATTTTTTGAGGTTATTTAATAGAAAAAAAAATATTGTACTCATAAATATGCATTGATTAGTGTGTAATTACATCTTCCAACAAACTGATGCATTCTCATAAACTTAGAATTAATCCATCTGAAATACAAAGGAGTGGGCGCAGGTTTGTGGAAGCCACCATGTTGCCATGCCATCTTGAATACAGAGGCAAATTTTAATTGGTGCATGCACCTTCAGACTCAAGATATGAAGAGGAATGTATGGGTATATATGTGTTTTGTATATTACTGTATAGCAGAACAATGTAAATAAACTGAAAGGGGTAATTGGAGTGAAATATAATGATAGGCTATATTAAACACCTTGAGATGACCATTGTTGTGATTTGAATACATAGAAATAAAACTGAATTTGAACTGAACTGAACTAATCTAAATACAATTCTACTAACACTGCAAAAGGTGAAGCTGGACCTTGTGGGCCTGCTTGATTGGTACCTAAAGGTTTAATTTGATCAATATTTCTGATTGTTGTTCCAATTTTATCTCCATGAACAGCATTAAGCCAATATTAGGAAGCCATGATTAGTCCTCTACTGGTTTCAAAAAGAACTGGCACACTGCATGCAGGTGTGGGAAAAATGTGATTCAGCTAAGCACAAGATTAACCTCACTGTATCCTCCTGTCCACCCAAAGCTCCAACTCACGTTTACTGCTGCTGGAGCTCTTCCTCCTCTTGCTGTTTCTCCTTCTCCCCCTCTTGCTCATTCTTAAATCCACCACAGTCTCACATCAACTGTGACATAAAAGAATGAAAGAAAATGAACAAGTGTTGTATTTTTAATCAGTATATCCACACATTTTACTTTAACACAATTTTCATATTGTACACTGAGCAAATTGTGTCAGTTTGCACTATTTTGAATGTATTTTTTGCTGGATGAAATATGACTTTTTCTGCTTTCACCTTTTTACACTGACATGAGCACAGTTAGTAAGGAAACAGAAAATGTATATCAATAAGATGTTTAATTCTCAGTATTCATCACCATGTTTTTTTAAAATACCAAAACCAATAACTATAGAAATATCGGAATTGTGAATTATTTGAACAGAATTGATACAAAAGAAAAATTATAAACTGTAAATATCCAGTTATACATTTCAAACACATTTTGTACATAAGGCTGAAGTACTGGCATACAATTCAGTGCAACTGTGTTGACATGTGCATCAAACACCTCTACTAGTCCTACTGCCAGATTTAACAGATTCATGGTTAAGCAGCTGATCATAAGTTAAACAAACAAACAAAAAACTACTGTCTGAATGAAGACTGTCTATAAATAGATAAAACAGAAAACTGTATTATCACTATGTTACAGCCTGCTCTAACAGTGCCTATTATCAGTAACAGCAGCTATAACAAGTTAGAACTGACATCTTTTTTTTTCTTTTTTTTTGAGAAAGACAAATACAGATGATTTTCAATAAAAAATACTCAGTAAATAAAGACAGACACTGTGGATTGGAGCTGTTAAGTTACTATGTTCTTGAAATGCATGTTAGAAACCTTAAATCTATGGGGTCATGTTGACCATGTTAAGTAAAATTTTGTACAATGCTTTCAAAAACCTAGAAAAACACTGGACTTACCAATTGGTGTGATATCCTGATGGCTGCTATCAAACATTTATGTGTCAGACATGAAAAGACAGACAGACAGACACCCTGGGAGCAGCTGCTGCTTTTCCACACTGTCCACATTGTCTATGTCTCTCAGACTGCTCCACTTCTTATTGTTTCTATTCTTGACACTAAGCAGCTTATTACATTTAATCTCATCAGTCACTGATGATGCTAGTGCTAAGCCTATTTATTCAGCCATACTTTTTTCACTGGTCAATGAGAGCAGTTGAGATAAAGTCATCAGATTCTATACATATCTTCCTACATGTTTCAATCACTTATTGAAAGAGATTTGCAATTTCCCTCTCTCTCTCTCTCTCTCTCTCTCTTTCACAAACACACACCAATTGGTCATTACTGACTTTGAATTACCAACTCCTTTCTGCTCCGAAATTCCTAAAATCATTTACTTAAAACAAAAAAAAAATGTGTATGTTACACTTTGCACAACCGAAACAAAGTTTAAAGTTTCACCAAACAGTTATATAATCTTTTTCTAGCCATTACATGAATTGCATTAGCACAGCAATAGTGCTGATGCAGAGACCCTTCAGTTTCAAGTGCTGAGGGAGACGTTCAGTTGACCTGCTTCGTCACATCAGGCCTGTACCTGAACCAAGTGGGATTGGCAGAAAGATGGAATGAAACATTAGCATACACAAAGTAATTCATAAAATAATCTACAAGGAATGCAAAATTGTTCAATCCTGCCAAGGTTACATTGTAAACTGGATGTGGTAATTGGAGAGAAATATCTTGGTAGGCAATATAAAGCTCCTTGAGATGACCATAGTTGAGATATGGATCATATAAATGAAAATTAAATGAAACTATCAACTACCTATACCATTCACTGTAAAAAGTGACTGAAACTGATACATTTCTGAGTGGACTCAGACAGTTTGCAGTTGATTTGGCTGTGGTACATCTTATGTGCGTGCATAGAGTTTCATTGATCTCTACATTGATCTCTACTGATCTCATTGATCAGTGTTTCAGAGCTATGGAAAAGGTGAAGTTTTAACAAAATGTGGTTTTCCTCGCAGTCTCCTTTAGAAAGTTTTATTTCATTGGGGAAGTTATAATGATATTTCATTTATTATTATTTATTATCTCATTCATCTGAGGAATACCTGGTTAGTTCTAAAGCTGACTGTGACTGGCTGCATTTTGAAATTTGAACTTTAAAGTTGATTTACTTATCAAGAAAAATAAGTCATCCATCAATTTTAACCACTTATCCAATTAGGGTTTGTGGGGTGGAGCTTATTCCAGCTGTGACTGGCCAAGGGGCAGTTTAATAATAATAATAATAATAAAAAATAATAACAGTGGCACTGAACCTTGCCACTGTGGGTTCTCCTCCACAAGGATGAGCATTGACTTGAGGATTTGCATACACAGTTCTTTATTGTCAAACTTCCTTTATGTACACACTCTTATATTTGCCCCACTCAATGTGCCCGGCTATGGAGTGCTGGCTGCTCAGAACCGCTCACTGCTGAGCATGTTGTCAGACTGCTCGTCTCCAACCCCACACCTACTATAAGAGGAGAGGTTAATTAGCTATGCAAGACAGGTGTGCCACTCTCCTCAGCTGGCCCTGCTCCCAAACCAAGCTACTTCATTTATCCCGCCTACAGCTGAGCCAGAAAACCAAACCCTGCTGCCGCAACAATAATATCTTTTTGCATGGCACTTTTTAAAACACAAAGTGCTTCTTCACAGTTTGGATAAAACCACACAGGTGGGGACACACAGGAAAGGGCCCAGGGCAGAATCAAATTCCGGACCCTGTAGTACCCTTCTTGCACATCGGTTGCCTGCTCAACCCGGTGAGCTACATCAACACCCATACATATACACTTAAACAAGCACTTTATGTGAACTACGACCAAAAATAAATCAATAATGGGGGAAGATTAAGGAAAGGCTAAACTTTAAAAATAAGTTTTCAACAGTCATTTAAAACAAACCACTGATTCAGCCAACCTAATGGGCTGAGGGAGGTTGTTCCAAAGCTTAGGTGCTACAACCTCATAGTTGCTTCTGAAGAGAAATTAGGTCTCAGCAGATCAGTTATATGAGCAGGAACCATGTAGGGCTAACAGAATTTCAAAATGAATTCAAAATTTCATGGGAAGTCAGTGAAGGTAAGCAAAAGAATCACCAACTGACCTAACTTGCATGTCTTTGGACTGCGGGAGGAAGCCAGAATACCAAGAGGAAACCCATGCAGGCACAGGGAGAGCATGCAAAGTCCACATAGAAATGCCCGAGTCAACCAGGAGATTCAAACAAGGAACCTTCTTACTGTGAGGCAACAACACTAACAACTGCATTTCCATCCCACTTTTACTGTGTTACTAAATTACTAGCTAGCAGTAAAGATTTGATTTTTGCAATGTTTCTTAGATGAAAGAAACAAGACTGGATGAGATTATAGATGTGAGATTCAAAATTTCAGATTATTTGATATTGCTGGCAAGAAGGCCAATGTAGTGACTGACCTCCTCATAAAAGCTGTCAGGGCCGAACACAAGAACCTCAGTTCTGCCAGGGTAAAGCTGGAGAAATGTAAAAACACCCAAATAATTAGAGCAGTGAAGCATTCACGGAGGTAGGAGAGGCTGTTGAGGCTGAAAAAAGTACAGCTGTAAGAAATACCATGGAAGCTGTTAAATAGATGACCCAGGAGTAACATGTATAAAGAAAACAGAATTCGTCTAAGGACTGAGTTTTGAGGGGCCCCATACAGGAGAGGAGCAGGTAGTTATTAATACGAATTCTGAAGTGACTGCCAGACAAGTATGTTAAAAAAATCTGTCAGTTAGAAAGGCTTGATCAGTGGTGTCAAAGGCTGCAGATAAGTCCAGCAGAATTAAAATGAATATTCACCTTTATCTGAGCACATAACAATGTCATCAGTAATTTTGGATAATGCAGTTCTGGTGCTGAGATTTTGACAGAAACCAGATTGGAACTTGCCAAATATATTGTGTCCCCTGGTTTGAGCAAAGTCTCAGCGATAAAGGGAGAGTCTACTTTTTAAGACTAAATTATTGAGACTAAATATTTATTGGATAAAAAAAACTGCTGTTAAAAAGATAAATAACTGTAATATATTTAGCAGGCTGAGACTTACAGGTGGATTTAATAAGACTATTAAGCCTGGATGCAGAGATGCCACGAACATGATAAATGAATATTATGCTATCTGTGCCTTATAATCACAGGGACTGGGAAAACTGAGGTAGCAGTGGAGCCTGAGACTGGGGAACTAGGGGTAGTAGGGGTATGACAGTGGTTATATCAGTTACCAGATTAAATTCTATTTGACAATAATGGCAAGAAAACAAATGTAGCTGCACTGGAGTGACAATATGCAGGATTTTCCCAGTTTAGATTCACTGACATAGAGACCCTCTCTACTTTTAAGATTAGGTTTAAGACTTCTTTTTGATAACCTCTTTTCACTCATAAGTGCTTGCTTATAGGCAGTCGTCTGATTGTTGGGGTTTTCTCTGATATTATAAGGTGTATACCCACAGACAGGATAAAAGATGGACATAGCTACCGTAAAAATCACCCACTGGTTTTCGTAAGTCCTGTTTTGAAGCCTTGAGAGAAGCACTTCCTCTGTCACCATCTTGGTTGCAAAAAACCAGATGTGGTGAGGAAGGGCAGGCCTGACTGTGAAACTACATGCTCATTGGCTAATGACTTGTGATTGACAACTTGTTAGCCAGTGCAGTTTCATACCACAGATAATCCTCCATTTTGAAACATGGTATGATCAAGATTTACAAAAATTAATTTTTTTATTCAGTATTACCTAAAATGAGCAACTGAGAGCATAAACTCAGCAGGAAAGTATTTACAGAGGTCAAAACAGAAAAATGTTTTCCCATAGACTTCTATAGGACCGTAAGTCCTTTTGCAAGCACAGCTATTGCCATCTGGTGGTCTTCTGTTAAGAGTGCATTTTAAGGCACTTCCACAATGGCTTAATGGCTGTCTGTCTATACTTCACAGTATAAAGCGCCTTAAGGCACTATATACATAAAACTGAATTTAATTGATTTTCCAACCATCTTACTGCAGAGGTCTCACATGAGCGCAGAGTTTAGATCAATGTTTGTGGATAAAACATGTGAACCCCAGTGGTTAGTGTGAAGACAATCCTGTTTGAAAAGTTCTGGGCAGTTAAGGAATGATGTGAAGCTATCCAGAAAAGGAATGTCTCTCACTCCTGCAGTATTCCTTTAGCCAAATATGAAGAAGACAAAGATGACTGAATGACATCACCATAACAGGGTGGAGGTAGCAAACTGGAGAAGACACACTGCTTTCCAGTGTCCAGTAGATGGTCCAGGAGACATACAAATTGTTCTTTGAGAGTCTCTGACTGACAATGTTTTTTAAGTTGTTAGTGTCAACATGGACAGCTACTGCAGAGGTCGAATGAGTTGTGGGTTTCTATCACCTGCAGAGTGGTTGAAGTAATGTCTTTCATGCTGGCACTAAGACAACAGAAGGTATGGCCACCGTGTACCACCTTGTGTTGGACCATAGAGGTACCATCAACAAGCACCCTGGATGAACGCAGTCCCAAGGTGGGGACAGACAGTAGGCAGCCACAGGTGACAGCAACAGGCGAGCCCCGAATAGCAGCAGCATCGAACCCAGGACAATACCAAGGCCCAGGCTCCGCAGGCAGGAATTGCCCAGTCATGACGGCTGCTGGAGAGTCCCAGGGGAACACTGGGACAGTAGCTGGCCTGGGAGAGGAGTGTTGGGCTGTTTCAGCAGTCTTGGGAGCTAGCAATCTAGTTGTTTAAGCTGAACGGGGCCTCAGTGTCATGGGACCAATAGGGTGGCTTCTTCACGGCGACAACAGGCTGGCATTGGAAGCACAAAACTGCTTGAGAGCAGGTGTCAGGGCAGATGATGACTGATCGCTCAGCTGGTCCCTCACTGGAGAGCATGGTGCATCCCCATTTTCCAGTGGATGAAAAAAGGCAAATATTTTTTAAATTTCTCAGGTGCTAAAGGTATCGCAAATGCAGTAGTGTGCTGTGTGTAACTCTACAGGCTGATGAATGAATAAACGATCTTAAAAAAAAAAAAATCACTTTACAATTTGATGTCAAAGGCTGAAAAATCATTAGTCATTCAACCAGCTGACCAAGTGATCTGATTCCACAATCACCATGATGCTGTGATGCTTTGCAGACACTTTATTACACAAATAACATAGTTACTGAAAATAGTACTCTTGCAGCAAAACCAGTGTGTCACAACTAATATTACAGAATCCACATGTGAAACGTGAGAAATCTATGGCATGGTTTTAACAAATCCATTCATTCAATACTGAGTATACAGACAGAAAGAAGTACTTAATGAAGATTCAGAACACATTTAAAAAGAGGAAAATGACTAAGGAAATGAAACAAAACCTCAGAATACTGGACATAACTAAATATTCTGAATAAACAAACAACCCAGTCTCCATCTAACTATTTTCCTGTGTGTGCATGAAGTGTGTTTGCTTTCATTAATTTAATTAATTAATGCACATTATCTGGAATGCATTTGTGTTGCCATCAGATTTTACTATGGTGTAGGTTTGAATTTCTAAAGTGTCCAGTTTTGTATTCATTCTACTCACAAATTCTCTAATTGATCAAATGATATGTGATCAATGACTTACGATAGCTATTTTTTTAATTTAATTTTTTGGAGTTAGTTTGGGCTGCTGGGTTGTACAAAACTTTTGTAAATGTCAATTTCGCTCAGAGCATTAAAGTTTGTTTTTTGAAATGTAGTTTGTGACAGTCTGTCGAAATGATTGATGAAAGTGACAAACTAAAAGCCAGGTTAATCGGTAATAAAACAATTTCTAGTTTAGCATACGCCGTGCACGTTTGAAATCACTTAACATTTAAAGTAACAATAAATATGTCAACTGCTGTTGAATACATACGTCATGCAACCTGAAAATATGGCATGCCAAAAAAAATAAAATAATGCTGAGCAAAAAATTTTGGCTTATATGATTTGCCACTAAAAACAGACTGATGTGGTTCCTCTAAGCTACAGCCTGTATGATATATGTAGCAACTGTTTCTCAGTTAACACTGCTTCCTTGTTATCTGAAGTTACTGGGCTTGGTGTAAATGAGTTGAGAATTGGCTGTTGAAACAATGGTTGATTAGCACACAGACATTCAGTGATAAATATTAATTTATATAATATCAATTTTCTGAAGGGAAGTAAAATCACTATAGTACAAGCTCTACTAGCAGCAGCAGCAGTTTTCATCCCATGGTACATGTTGTAATGGCAGGTGATAAAACAAAAGGCAAGACAGATGTAAAAAGGCACAGAATTACAAGTGAAATTTAAGCATAAACAGTTATGCTGAAATAATGCTATATGTGTAGCTTCACTGCATGAAAGAGATGTTTATGCAACATGTTATGTTCTTTGAGTCTTTGAGTGATTTAAAAAAAAAAAATCACAATAAAATTCCACTATTCATACTGGTTAATTCAGTTTTTACTCAGATACTGAAATAGTGTGAAAATCATTGTGTTTAAGGCTAGAAGCAACCATGTTAGTATCAACCACCAACATGGTGACAATAGCAATGTGGTTTTTTTTCCCTTCTTTTCAATGGAGCAAGCACAGTGACCAGTAAAAGTCGCAGTTAACAGGCTACTGTATAGATGCAAAGATAAATCAAACTGCAAACAAGATCAGATGTTTTACATTTGGAAAACTTTCCCAGAGTTGAGAAAAGTCATTTAATTAGTGACATCACCATGCCATCACTAAGCAGGAATACCTGAGCGGGGCCAGCAGTGTATATGAGATCCTTCAACGTGTGCAGCAAAATGTTGGAGATTTGTCGAGTGCAGTGTGCTTTGTTCTGGTCTGCTGGGGGAGCAACATCAGAGCTGGTGACACCAACAGACTGAATAAACTGTTCAGGAAGGCTGATGATTGGCTGCAAACTGGTCACATCTGAAGCTGTGGTGGAGAGGAGGTCACTAACAAACTGTTATCCATCATGGATAATCCTGACCACCCTCTGCACCGCTTACTGCACAGGCAGCGGAGCTCCTTCTCTAACAGACTGATTCAGCTCCGCTGCCACAGGGACAGAGACAGGAAATATTTATACCACATGCTATCACCCTCTATAATGCAATGTATCTGTCTGGCAGAAAATCGTCTCCATATATTATTATTATTATTATTATTATTATTATTATTATTATTATTATTATTATTATTATTATTGTTGTTGTTGTTGTTGTTGTTATTATTATTATTAAAGATGTTATGGATATAAGTTGTTATAATCT
>VVAS01117315.1:0-13102 GCA_015103295.1 Ptychochromis oligacanthus
GTTTTGCAATCCAGTGGGGAAAAATGAAGCTGATGCAGAGTTGCCAAAAGCTGCAATTCCTCTAATGCCCACTTGAGGCTGGCTCCCAAAATGAGTCCTTCTCCATAGACTCTCATGTTAAAGTGCCCAACTTTGCAGCATTTAAAAAGAGCATGTTTACAACCTGGTACAAAAACCGTTTTGGGCTCCATGGATAGTTGTAACAATTGTACGGTGGGTGAGTTGTTTTTAGAACTCATCGATCTGGATACTGGTAAGGCTTAATGTTACTTAAACTGTTCTTGCTTTGATTGAAAGGTGTGCCACTGTAGCTGTCTGCAAGGCCTCAACTCATGTGAGTCACTAAACTGGATCCCTCCTGTGTTTGTGGAGCATTTTAATGGAATCTTGCTGTGTGGTACAGACCACCCAAGAAGTTTGTGTTACAGCTTTTTCATGAATGAAAATCCAGTATTTATTAGTCTATTACTTAGCATTAATTAGGAGTTATCTGCTAACAACATATGGACAAACGTACTGGGCCAACTACACATTACACTTACAGGAGCTGCTCTGCCAGGAAGCTCCCAGCACACAGTTTTTGTGCTGATGTTAATGCCAGAGGAGGTTTGGAACTCTGCAGCTATTGAGTCAGCAGAGCGTTGGCAATTTTTGTGCATAGCGCTAATGAGGGAAACAATTTCACAGACTGACTTGTTGCAACGGTGGCATCCTATTACAGTACCACACTCAGATTCAGTGAGCTCTATAAAACGACACATTCGCTCATAAATGTTTAGAAAGGCAGACTGCATGATTGATTTTATAATGCATGCTTGATTTTATATACATGTGGCAATGGAACTGAAAACACCTGAAAAATATCCCAACCTGATTCTCCTCACATCTTGTGTGAAAACTGATTTGTATCATCGGGTTTTGGATTTACTCAACTCTCAGTTTGTGGTAAAACAGGAATAAAACCATGATAGCATTTTCATTCCATTCCTTTTTTTCTCCAATCTAACAACAGCATCTCCCACTCCTCTGTCTGACTTCCTCTTACCCTGCTGTGCTCACTATCCTTTGCCTCCAACTCCACATAACACTCGGCATTTGTATGCATGTATGTGTCTAAATGTATCTCAGTCTATGGTTACAGAGGTCTGGCCATGCCAAGCAATCAGACAGATGCTAACTTTAGCATAGCGTGTATATGCACTGCTTAAATTTGCAACCACAAATGCACAGGCTGGGGTTTTTCTTTTGTTGCAGCCAAGGAAAAGCAGAGCTGAGAGATGTAGTGAGGAGATATATATACTATATATATATGACTGTGTTTTATGAAAGGGATGGCTAAATTGGAGCGAGACTGTGTGTATCAGACGAGGTCATACACTTTGTTTACATAAGCATTTAAAGGGGTTTTTTTGTGCTCTCCACTTGCCCCAGTCTTACATAAGCTGCCAAGTAGGTCAGAGTTTTTCAGTCAATGTGAACCAAAAAAAGGGTTTGAGAACTCTTGAGAAGGTTGCAACAAGGAGCAAATCCCCCCACTAAAGTATTGTGTTATTCCTTTGTATTTCTTTTTTACATTTTTTTTTTTTTTTGCTTTAACACCTTGGTGGTGTTGTTTGAACATTCCGCTCCCTAAAGCTGATCTTGGAAAGGTGGCATCTTTGCCTGGTGCATTCACTGGCATGCTCACATGAAGACTACGGCCTTTAAGAATTGCCTATATGTAGGTCACTATCTTGTGGCCTCCTAAAGACTTGGGGCCTGATGACAAAGCAGGTAAGAACCTCAAATGTGGGCCACTGACCTTGAAATTTTTGCTTGCACATGCAAAGTTAATGTCTCACCCATATGTGGGGTGTAAGCAGGTACAGTAATTCTCATTCAGAAAATGCGAGCAGAGATAATGAGTAAATCCCGTTCTGTGAATCTGTTCGTTTTTCTCTGTTCATGCGTCCTTTTTTCAATGCACGCTGCCATGCAGCATGTGCTTGGTTCTAATTGTCTGTCCTGTCTGCCCACATTAGCGGACCATTTGTTCCAAAGGCCTCATGTTTATCCTGGGCCCCATAAGGACTAGCCCGACCCAAGATGGGGGTAAGGAAATGGGAAGGGATGACAAGGGAGGGTGAGCGGTGGTGGTGAAAGTGTGTATGTGTGTGTGTGTGTATTGGGGGATCTTACCATGGTGCCTGGCCCCTAATGGGATCAGAGGGGAGTGGCGGCATGAGGGGGACAAGGTCAAGCTGAGGTGCTGCCAACTCTGGTTAACCACGAGCAGACCTGATTCCAGTGGGACAGGTGCTCTCTCACACCATCGCTCCCAATCTCTTGTTACCCCACTTTCTTTCTTCACCTTCCCCAAGTAATTTTTCTCTCATTTTATTGTCTTTTTTTCTCCTTCTCCTTCCCCCCTCCTGAACACTCCTTCTGTCTTCTGTCAGAACTCCTTAATGTGACAATGATGGGCTAGACTTTCTTTAAGATCAGTCTCAATTTGGTTAAACAAAATTTTACAAATTTTTGTCAATACAGATTGAAGTTGCCTTTCATGTAAAACTCCTAGGGTAAGTTGTTTCCAGGCAACCTTTGAAAATTGTAGAGGATTCACAAATGACAACTTGTTGCAATTCTGGTAAGAACCTCAAATGGGGGCTACATTGATTGTGATGTAAGTTCTTCTTAGAACCCAGTGGTTCTCAAACTCTCTCTGGCATGCCCCACATCAGAAGCTGAAAAATGTTCACACCCAACACATTTTATATCAATCAATAACACACACACACACACACACACACACACACACACACACACACACACACACACACACACACACACACACACACACAAAGACCTGTAGTTGAATTTGCAGTTGCTGCACATTTGTCAGTTGCACAACCATAATGTGAATCTCGCATTCCACCAAATCCCAAAGGTGCTCCATTGGATTGAGACCTGGTGACTCTGGAGGCCATTTGAGTACAGTGAACTCATTGTCATGTTCAAGAAACCAGTTGGAGATGATCTGTGCTTTGTCACATGGTGTGTTATCCTCCTGGAAGCATCCATCAGAAGATGGGTACACTGTGGTCATAAAGGGATGGAGATGGTCAGCAACAATACTCAGGTAGGCTGTGGTGTTTAAACGATGTTCAGTTGGTACTAAGGGGCCCAAAGTGTGCCAAGAAAATATCCCCCACATCATTACACCAGCAGCAGTCTGAACTGTTGATATAAGGCAGGATGGATCCATGCTTTCATGTTGTTTATGCCAAATTCTGACCCTACCATCTGAATGTTGCAGCAGAAATCCAGACTTATCAGACCAGGCAACGTTTTTCCAATTTTCTATTGTCCACTTTTGGTGAGTCTGTGTGAATTGTACCCTCAGTTTCCTGTTCTTAGTTGACACAGGAGTGGCACCCGGTGTGGTATTCTGTTTCTGTAGCTCTGCTTCAAGGTTCAACGTGTTGTGCGTTCAGAGATGCTCTTCTGCATACCTTGGCTGTAATGAGTGGTTATTTGAGTTACTGTTGGTCTGGCCATTCTCCTCTGACCTCTGGCATCAACAAGCCATTTTCGCCCAGAAAACTGCTGCTCACTGGATAATGTCTCTTTTTCAGACCAATCTCTGTAAACCATAGAGATGGTTGTGAGGGAAAACCCCAGTAGATCAGCATTTTGTGAAATACTCAGACCAGCCCATCTGGTACCAACAACCATGCCACATTCAAAGTCGCTTTAATCACCTTTCTTCCCCACTCTGCTTCCACACTCTGCTCACATTGAACTTCAGCAAGTTGTCTTGTCTTGTCATGCGTAAATGCATTGAGTTGGCTGACTGCTGTTGTGATTTGGCGCTATATAAATAAAATTGAATTGAATTGAATTGAATTGAATTGAATTGAATTAAGACATTTGCATTAATGAGCAGCAGAATATGTGTACCAAATAAATGTGTACCAATGAATGTGTGTGAATTTGAATGAGCCGTAGAGTTCCACAAATCTCAGTTCTGGAACAAGTGTTAGTCTGTCTTGAGGGTTTCCTATATGCAGATGATATTCAATTTATGTGTGAAATCTGAGGAACTCAGTTCTAACTTCTCTTATGGTGTGTTCAGACAATTGAAGTGAAGTTTCACCTTGTGTTACTCCAACAATTAGTCACTGGAGTGTTTTTGGGTCATTTTTGCAAACCACAAATGTTCGCCCCTCAAAGCCAAAGGGAGAACTATTTCCTTCCAACGTAAAACAAATAGCTGGAATTAAGTAGTAACATATTTTCAAAACTTACCTGAGTCCTATGATGTTTCTTACTTTTCTCCAAGTTCTTTTCTTTTTTCCTGAAGTTGAATCACACAGCTCTGACTGCTCAAACACAGCGACAACAACCTTGTGGTCCATTTCTGATTGTTGATGTGATCATCAGGAGATTGCACAGTATATGGCGGTATCAAGCATCAAGGGATTTTTTTTTTTTGATGAAGTTGGACTGTTTTCAACTAACTTTTTTGTGTTGTTTAGTGGGAATCTGCATTGATTCACATTGTGCATAGACTTTGCAAGTGATTGCACTGCTCAAAATGTAGGTTTCACCATTGTATTTGATCTGAGCACACATTTACAGTTCTATAGTACAACAGTTTTTTTTTCTCCACACCCAAACAGAACCCTGAAATATCACAGCTCCGACTTCTAATTTTAATTTGGCTTCCAGAAACTTAAGGATCATCCTTTAGATGCTTATTAGACTATTAGAGAAACACATGCTGTCAGTGTGGTCATAAGGGGTTGGGGAAACCATGTGCTGCCAAAACAGCTTCACTGCTCCTTGGTATCAATGGTCCAAGTCTCTGGAGCTCTACCAAAGAGGTCAAATAAGATCCTTCCAATAGATATTCCCTTATCTGGTGTTTTGGTGGAGAGCACTGTCTGACACATAGGTCTGTAATCTCCCCAAGGTATACGAATGGCTTGAGATCTGATGACTGTGGAGGTCATAGGATGTGATTCACATCAGTTGAATCCTCATCAAACCATTCAGAGAGCCATTATTCCCCATGGATGGATATTATTATCCAGGACAAGAGCACTCACATCAGGACAAAAGTGTTTCATGATAAAGTGATTACTCACAATGACTTTGTATTGATTTGCAGTGAACCTTCCCTCTGCCTTCTATGTCAGCACTTCACGCGTTTCCTTTCATTGGTCATGCAAGATTATTTATAAATCTGTCATTTTTGCTTCAGGAACAAACTACATCTCATCTTTCTAGAGCAAATTATTTCACATCTTGTGACATATTTTAATGATCTGCGTACTTATTTAAGCCAAAACGTGGTAGCATGATCACAATTACTTTAAAATCCTGCAGCCCAATTTTAAAATACCCTAAAGCCTTTCCATGCCACCTCAGTATTTGCTGGCTTTGAGTCCAAGTTAGGATAATGAACTAACAAAAACATTTGTTTTATTTTGTGAGTGCTTGCTGTTTTCAAAAGTGTCATATGACTAATGTTTATTTAGTAACTTCCTAAGTGCAGTGTAATGCAAAGGCTTTCTTATCTGATATCTAGATAGCCTAAGACAATGCCACCTCACTCTACAGAAACCACTTAAAGAGATTTTGAGCAACATTAGTTTTTTTCATCAGAAATGTGATCTGATCTGCACGGCAATAGTTTCAGCTTCTGCAAAGAAAGAATGCAGAGTGTATTAGAGCTAAGGGACACTTCTGTGCAGCAGGTTCAGGACAAGTGCATGGGAGGAGATGGCTGTCAATCACCAGTACACTGAACTGCCTTTGGATTTAGCCCTATTTTGCAAGCTTCAGTTCTAGCATAGATTTTCCCATGTCAAACAGCATGTGATGTGGGGAGGTTGTGTAAGAGGATTCCTGACATGCATCTCTCACTTTGTGTGTGTATTTGTTTCCTGGAGTTTCTGAGGGTGCTTGTCAGTGCATGCATGCAGACTGTGTCAGTGTGCCTGCAGATGCTTGCAGCTCTTGGGTGTGTTGGTGCACACCATCACAACACCACTGTCAGGTTTTTTGTTTTTTTTTATGCACTCATAATCTATCTGATGCAGGAAAGAGTAGCACAAGGCCTGAAGAGCAGCAGCTCAACATGATGTGTTTGACGAGCATTTCATGCTGCATCAACATGAAAAGAAAGTCAAAGAAAGGCAGAAAGAGAGAGACGTTTGAGTGTTTGTATGCTGGAGAGGAAGCCGCCGTGGTGAGATAAACAGCTCTTATCTGTGCCTGTGCGCGTACTGCAGGGCTGGTTGACAAACCACAGTGTACGTAAGAGAGCAGACAGGTACACAGGCTGAGTGTGCTGATGTGAGGGAGATGAGAGTCTTTGATTAGCACACACCAGCTGTCTTATACACACATGCAATCACACATCCATACAACCCTTAGACACTCTTTGACAAAAGTATGCATGAAAGCATGATTACACACTTTGCAGAGCACATTGTATGCCTAAAAGCCACCTAATGAGAATGTGCAAGACATTTTATGCTTTTTATTCTTTTTCATGTCACTGAACAGGTCTGCAAGCACAGGTCTGTGTCATCCCATCTGTTTTTGCATGCATTTTAAAAGGAAGCGCCTGGGTCATGATGATTTTCTGTAACTTTGCATGAACACAGTGTGTGTCTGTACTGACTACTGTACATCACTGTTTGTATTTTTGGTGCGCTGATGTCACTGTCATGTGCCACTGTAGCTGCTGTTCTTTGTACAGTGGAACACTGCGTCCAGTGCTGTCATGTCACTAACCGATATTTTATATAAACAGCGGATCAAATGACTACATGCAATGCAAAAAGAGGCCACTTACAGTTATGAGCCCACAGAGATTGCCACTCAACTTGGCTGTTATCCTATTTATAGATTTTTGGTGTCTCTTAGCTGGTGTTTTGGAAATACAGGACTTTGATATTCTGATTCAGTCCAATTTAGCATCATATCCAGGTGCAGCAGGTAGCTGTGAGTGCAAGCCAGTTCACCAGACATTCTCACTGACCAGTTCCAGATGTGTTATACCAACTAATTTTTGAAACATTAAGGTAGCATGTACTATTTGCTGGGTGGAGTTTGCATTTCAGAAAAAAGATTTAACAACCTAAGGATCACATTCAAGACAAAAATTAAACTCTTGACTTTCAGATAAAACTTGTAAGTAACCAGGCTAGCTAGCATTACACTGAACCTTGATGGGACACTTTACAGATTTTCCACATCTAAAAAAAAAACAACCTAAAAACTAAACTAAATGTGTTTATCATTCAGGAAGAATACTACTCAGCATCGAAATATGGTATATAATGCATTTTCTTATTAATCTTTCAATAATTTATAAGCTTAAATTCTCAGAGGATTGAAGGACTCTGCACTTCTGCCTTTGCAATTCTTTTGTGGAACAGAGACCTGTTAACTCTCACCCTGCTGAGCAGCTCAATGTCTACATGTGCTGTCTTAGGTCCTAGTCACACAGGCCTAAAAGACCAGTCAGTGGCTCCCTGGAAAGCTCCAGTCACTAGGGAAATTTGTATTCCCCAACTGGTTGGTGAGTTGTTGCTGACTCTAGCTGGGTGAAATCGGTTGCAAAGAGGGTGTTCCACCAAAAAACTCCTTGCGATTGTTTTGGTTGCAAGAATAGTGCTGTGGTTGCCCATAGTTTGCATGGAAGATGCCGACATACCTGCAAACACTCGCCATTTTCTCTCCAAGCTGTACTGAAACTTGAAAAAGTACAATGCAAACCAGAAACAGAGAGGGTTCCCCCTCAAAGTAAAAGTTGCACCTTTTGAAATGTGTTGGTTGTAGCGGTAAGGCACAACTTTTACACTGAAGGCAAACCTTCTCTGTTTCCAGTTTGCATTAGACTCTTCATAGTTTCACAATCATTTGAGAGTGTTTGCAGACAAGTCCGTGTCTTCCAAGTAAACCACCAGTGACCACGGCAACCTGCTAGCGACCCAAGTAACCACAAGGAGGTTTTCGGAGCAGCACCGTATACCTCTTTGCGACCAGTTTCACGCTAGCAACTGCCAGCAACCTCCAGCAGCCACTCACCAACCGGTTACGGTATACACACTTTCCTCTAGCAACCAGAGGTTACGAGGATGTCACTGACCGCTCTCTAGACCTGTGTGAATGGGGCTTTAGCAACTGATTTCACAGTGACTGCCAGCAACCACTTACAACCAGTTGGGGAATATAGATTTTTCCCTTGTGACTGGTAGTTGCCAGATGCTCACCAGCTGGTCTCTAGGCCTGTGCGACTGAGGCCTCAGTAAGATTCTCCGTGTAAGACAGCAAAATCGCATGTCAGATACAGACATACTGCAGAGAACTAAGATTGAAGACATCCATGCCATATTGCTGAAGTCTCAGTTTTGAGCAGACTCTACGCCGAGATGTGCCCAGAAGAAAAAACAGAAAGACTTCCCTGAAGGCTTTCCTCAAAAGCCTTTCACATGGGAAACCTGGGCCCTAAACCAGTGCTCATGGCAAGGACAGCTTTGTTGTCAGTCAGCAATGCCATGCAATGACATGCAACGTAAGAGCAGAGCCAACAGAGCCACCCATCATATCAATACATCCAAGTTAACTTTGCTGCTGTGGTTCATGTTTAATAATGTACTGCAGTAACTAAAGCTTTTCTGTGCCCTCATTACTATAATATTCGCTAAAGAAAGTCCTTCCTCTTGAAGCTAAATATATTTGTTTTTCATGGAAATATGGAAATCATTATTTTCGCTGCTACATGTCAAAAACCACAGTGTGCCTATGTGTGAATCCCACCTACGTCACAGAGCATCTCATATTTAACCCGTACCACTCTATGAATGAGTTCGCCCAGCTACGCTCACATTCAGTACAAAGTGTTCTCATTCACAACAGTGCCTTAAGAGCATACAGCTAGCAGAGGCCCAGTAACCAGGGGCATCACATCACCTCTCTGTGTTTTCCCAGGGGGCAAGGGCCCACCTGATGAGTGTGTAAGGTGGTTAAACGCTTATGTGATTCTCATTCATCTGCCTGAGCATGTTTTCCCACAGTGAGGGCTGCATACTGAGCTGACTGAGAGCAAGCACCCACACGCTGAATACACACTATAATGGTGGGTATATATGATGTGTACATTAACCATTCAAAACCACAGACATGTCATATACACATAACCAAACACAGTGATGCAGAGAAATCACACACGCACACGCACGCACACACACACACACACACACACACACACAGGAAAAATACACCTGAGAACACTTACACAGTCTCACGGGCACATAAACAAACATTTTAAGTGATCTCTCGGTCCCATATTTACCAGTACAGGTACAGGAAGTGTGCCTGCATTTGTAGTGTTTTGTGCTCACATTGTGGTTTCGTATGTGGTGTGGTATCAGTACAATATCTGCTCATATGCATCCACGTGTCTGTACGTGTGTGTGTGTATGTTTGTGTGGATGCTTGCACTCACTCTGTTATTTTCCATGTCTTTCTGTCAAGCAGCATGAGCTACCGGGCACACTGCAGCAGTATGGTGTTTGTGAATGCTCTGTTAACAACATGTGCCATCCTCTCCACCACATCACTGAGCGACAGGCGCTCCTGTGCTCGTGTGTGATGTGGTTTCAACCATGCAGCATCACAGAGGTTTCCAGTCATTCTGCTCAGCAACCAGACTTACCAACAGATAAAGGAACTCAGTGTTCTGATGTTATCGTAACACATCTTCATCTCTCTCTGTTTCCTTTGCTTGCTTTCTCTATTTCCTCTTGAAAAAAAAAATCACTACAATATTTATTCATGTTTCCCAAAAGGAACAAATAGAGAGAGAGAGTCACGCTTACAACACTCCACGTGTTATGGAATCTTATGTGTGCTGTTCAGTAAACATTTCTCATAATATTTACATTAGCATTAAGAGTTTCAGATAGTTAGCTTGCTAGATAGACATCATTCCACTGGAGGTCTCTTCCTGTCAGACGGAAGTTCTTCCACCCCACTATCACCAATTCTATGGTCAAAAACAACTGTCAGATCACTGGGTTTTTCTCTAACTTTACAATGTTAGTGACTATTGACTGGAACTATATAAATAAAGTGGAATCAAACTGAGCTGAATTGAACCACCTCCTCGAGTGTATTAAGCATGGCTCTAGTGACAGACTCAGCTAGACACCCGTTCAGTCATAGCTGTGATGCCTCCCCAGCACGCCACAGAAGATGCTACTTGCACCACTCGTTCATTATGATTGGGATACGGAGTCTCTTTTAACAGTTTCTTTTTCTCTCTGTGTTTCTTTTTCTGTCACTCTTATCTGTCGCTCTCTCAAAACGTGTCTGTTCAACGCAGCAGAGCATGCTGCAGAACTACCGCCGCTGCTGCTGTTGCTGCTGCTGCTGCTGCTGCTGCAAAGAAACCAAACCATCTTATGAGAGGTTTCCTTTGATGCGAAGACAAATACCGCAGGTGATATGCACGAGTCGTGGGGTGACAGTGACTGGAGAGCACATGATTTACAGCCTTATTTTCCTTTTTCCTTTTCTTGTTTTTTTTTTTTTCTTTGATGGTTCTTATTTTCATATTTCACATAAACGCCCCGTGTTGTAGCTAATGGAGGTGCAGCCCGACTTGTGAGAAAACCACTGCTTTGAATATCTCCTACACGCTGCAAACATCCTGCACTGACTCCCTCGCTTACAGTAATTCATTATTTGGAACAGCCATTTGACTCACCCATTAATAGGAAATCATCAGTTTTTCATCTCTAATATGAAAAACAGGTGATATCTATTAGGGCCTTTGCTTTGAGCTCAACTAATATTTTCCAGAGGAGCCCAGCTAAACTCGTTTACAGTAACCACAAGCATTTTTCCCAAAACAGCTTCAGACCATTTTGGAAACACACTGTTTCCAAAATATTACATGGTTTACTGTCAGGAATATCTATGTCTTATTATATTTCACAAAGATTTTGATATTTATTACAAATAAACCGATTAAAGGAGCAGTCTGACATGCCAGACATTTGTTTGACTGAGTCATAATCAAATAATATCAGAGGAATCACATCAGTGTGATCCGCTTTTAATACGTCACTTTTAATATATGAACATTTTAATGTGCTTCCATTGTGTAGTGTATAACACAGCTGCCTTGCACGCAAAAGGTCGCTGGTTCAGTTCCAGCCAGAGACACATGTATTCCCCTAGGGATTGAGTCAGGAAAGGCATCTGGTATAAAACTCTGCCAAATCAAACATGAGGAGCTACATGCTGTGGTCACCCCTTGTGACAAGGGAGCAGCGAAAAGTAGCTAACAAAAGCATTTTAATGTGTAAGACTGTAGGAAAAGCCCAGGTGTGATTAGTAACATTAATGATGGCTGTATTCTGTTGAGGTATTTTACTTAAAGGGTGATATAATAATAAGAAAAAGCACAGGTATAGATAACATTAATAATAGCTCAGTTTCATTAAGCATTAGCTTACCTAAGTCACCATTAAATCCACCTCAAGTCAAAATGCCTCTCTTGTGTGAGTTGTGCGTGATAATATTATAGGTATACATGATATAACTAGTCATTATATGGTTCTAGTTTCCTGTTATGATACCTCAGAAATATCTGCTGTTACACCTACAGTAGAGTAATAGGCTAAGAACATGTTAGCCTATTTTAGTGCCAAGACTGAAACTGGTAAAAACTGGCAAACTGGTTTGTGTAAGAAATATTTCAAAAATGAAAATATGTATTGTAAGTTTGTATGAAAATGACTCCACCAAGTTATTTAGGCGAGATTAAAAAGTGGCTAAATAGGCTGCCATAAATAAACACAGCTAATACAGAAGGTATATTTGGTAAAATAGCTGGTAGCCGTATTTGTCTGTAAGCCAGCTTACAGAGAAAATGAATGTACCGCTTAAAATTACAGTCACCAGCCACTTCATTAGGTATACCTGTTCAGCTGCTTGTTGATGCAGCTATTCAGACAATCACATGGCAGCAACTCAGCTGAATTTAGGGATGTAGACATGGTCAAAATGAGATGCTGAAGTTCAGACTGAGCATCAGAATGAGGAAGAAAGTTGATTTAAAGTTGATTTAAGTGTTAGTGCTAGATGGGCTGGTGTGATATCTACTGCTGATCTACTGGGAATTTTCCCACACAACCATCTCTCGGGTTTACAGAGAATGGTCTGAAAAAGTATAAAATATATAAATATATATAAATAAATAAATATATATATATAAATATATATAAAATATCCAGTGAGCACCATTTCTCTGGGTGACGCCAGAGGTCAGATGAGAATGACCAGGCTGCTTGGAGCTGATAGGAAGGCAACAGTAACTCAAATAACCACTTGCTACAACCAAGGTATACAGAAGAGCATCTCTGAAGCAGATGAGCTACAGCAGCAGAAGACCACACTGGGTGCCACTCCTGTCAGCTAAGAACGGGAAACTGAGGCTACAGTTCACACAGGCTCACCAAAATTGGTAAAGAGAAGATTTGAAAAACGTCTGATGAGTCTTGATTTCTGCTGTGACATTCAGATGGGTCAGAATTTGATGTAGACATCATGAAAGCATGGCTCCATCCTGCCTTGTATCAACAGTTCAGGCTGCTGGGGTAATGTTGTGGGGATATTTTCTTGGCACACTTTGGGCCCCTCAATACCAATTGAGCATCGTTTAAACTCCACAGCCTACCTGAATATTGTTGCTGACCATGTCCATCTCTTTATGACCACAGCTGTTAACTGAAAAACAGCTAACTGATCATCAGCAGAGGAATGGTTTATTTGAAGAGTTTCAGTCAGGTTTCAGAATTCATCACAGCACAGAAACAGCACTAGTGAAGGCTACAAATGATCTTCTTATGGCCTCTGACAGTGGACTCATCTCTATGCTTGTCCTGTTAGACCTCAGTGCAGCGTTCGATACCGCTGACCACAATATTTTACTGCAGAGATTAGAACATGCCTTGGGTATTAAAGGAATTGTGTTGCAGTGGTTTGAATCGTATTTGTCTAATATCCAATTTGTTCATGTAAATGGGGAGTC
>VVAS01117327.1:0-10933 GCA_015103295.1 Ptychochromis oligacanthus
CTTCCATTCCTTGAAAAAAAAAAAAAACAAAAAAACATGAAGATGCTGGCGCTGCCTCTGCTCATCACCATTTTGCACAGTGAGTCTTTCTGGTGTTCAACACTTTAACCATTTCTGCTGTTTTAAGTCATATTACAGAACAGCTATTACTAAAAGTGTTAATGGACTCCGTTAGATATTTAATATCACTTGTAGCTTTTAGGTTCAGTTAACTTTTTAAAGAACATTTATAAACAGGAAAAATGGTGCATAACAGAAAATATATATATATATATGAAAGAGTTAGGAACTGCACAAATATGTGTTCATACGCGGAAGGAGGTTAAACTATATGTTTTTTTTCTTTCTTTTTTTTCCAAGCAAGACCCTTTTACAGTGTTATTAATCTGTTATCGCGAATATCCTCCTCCTCCTTCATTCCTTCAGTATTTTATAACAGTATAACAGTTAAGGACCCACTTGGTTTTACTGAAGAAAGCATAACACATAACATCGTCTTAACACGCATGATTATGCAACTGAAGTTTCTGTTTTTTTTTATATTATTAAGTTGCAAGAGGACATCGAAACAAAATGTAATTCGGGGCCAAATGAGCAACTTTAGAAACGATTACATTTTAAGCGTGAACTCTCAATAAGAACAGCATTCATCAGGCTGTATTATTTTAGTGATTATTAGTGTCTGAGTTTGAGCCTGTGCAGGATTTCACAGACAGCGGGGAGGGGGCGTGATGTGTTTGGGGCGTGCAGCTGGGGTAGAGATTGTGCAGGGAGTGGCTGGGCTTCGTGTTTACACTGAACCCGCTCTGATGCTGTTTGAACCCGAGATCCACGGGCTGATCATGTGGCCCCGTGGAGGAGCTATTTGAAGATAGCCCCTGACTGACCCCTCCTTGTTAATTGGACTGAGATGAAAACGAGCACTTGGTATCTGGAAAAAAAAAAAAAAAATGCATTTGATGCTGCTGTGGGAATCTTAAAGGGCAGAGGCTGCTGTCCAACAACATGCTTTGTGCAGTTAATTGCATCTTTGACGTGTGTGTGTTTTGATCTTTCTTGTATTTACATGTGAGGACCAAATGTCCTTGTAGAGATGAAAAGATTACAGTCTGTTTCTGTTTGGAGGGGCTGCCAAGGAGATGTGGTTTTTATATAGTGTGAAAAATATATTTTCATTACTGCCTGGTGCATTGGAGGTTTATCAATTACAATGTCTTCATAAAAGTAAGAGGCATAATTGCTAATAGTTGAAACAGAAGTTGAAATAGATTAAGTTTGAACTTTTTACAGACTAAAACTAAACATTTACTGCAGTTTGCATTTTTATTAACTGCAGTTAAAACACCAGTTATTATGGATTATATTATATATATAAAATATATTTTACAATATACTACATATATGTTCAAGTACATGCTGGGTTTAAAAGGATTCAGGCTGTATGATAAATTTAGAATTAGGTTTGGATTAAGGAAGGTCAAAGTAAAAGAGTGCAGGGTGTTAGGGATCAGTCAGCAGAGATCCTCACAAATGTGTAGTACAGATGCCTGTGCATGTGTATGCTGTGCCAGCTGACAAGAGTAAAGTTACTGTCATAAATAATGGCTTTGTGTGCATAAGGGAACAGCACATACATGTGTGCGCCACACACACATAGAGCGTGCCACGCAAGAAATATGCATCTGTCGTCCTCGAGTGCAGGCTTATTAGGTAATTCAGCTTTACTACCAGTCACCCCTGTGCTTTCAAATAGGTGTTTTTTGACTTAGAGAGCAACTTCAGTATAAATCAGCTGATGGACGTGTGACAGATTTAAGTTTCACAAATCAGTACAGCATCACTCTGCAGCATGATCTACATCATATCAAGCTATGCGATCCCAAGGAAGTATGTTGTAACAGCAACCTCTCTGAACCTTCCAAGTTCTGGAATAAAAAGTTTTTTTTTTTTTTTTTTCCAGAAGAATTGCTTGTCATTGACATAAAAGTAAAATTTCACAGCCACATTTCAAGTATTTTCTCTATATTCATTTTCTGGGTGGAATGCCACTTTGAATTAATATTTTCTCTTTATCTCTTTGTGAAGGCGTCTGCTTAATGTTGGGGTGAATGTGTGTGTTTGATTGTGTGTACTGAAGGGACAGATCACTGAAGGAGGTTATCAGGTCGCGATAAAGCAGCTTGTCAAAGGGTCATCCATCACCTGCATTCCTGCACACCACCGCTCCTGGCACCACCAGGATGTAGCTACACACTCAATGTCTCTCTGTGACCAATAGGCTTGTGTTTCTTTGTTTATGAGCACCAGCTGCAGTTTTAAACCCTTGCTGTGAAGAAAGTTTTGCATTGTGAAGACATTCAGGCCACACTACTTAAATGGACTGTTTTACTTGGTTTTAAGAGTTTGGATTCTATATAGGACAGGGTTGGAGATTTGACTAGGAAGACAAATGTGTGTGAGCGTGCCTGGTTTCACACAAAAACCAAGCGTAAAGCAAATGCAAAAAATGCTGTGGGTAAATTAATGTTGTACTTTTATATGGTGATGGAGTGTGTGCACGAGTCTATGACTGGTACTTCTTTGCATATTTATCCTGTTCGTGCTTCTGGTTTCCCAGCAGGTCCTTGATCTGTAACTATAAAGATATTTAGCATTTTCATTCATGTTCTCCAGAAAACATTTTAAGTGGACTGAGAGTAACACTAGTCTATAACAGTAGATTGATCTCCTCACTTCTGCAGGTCCTGTCAGTCTATCAGTGACAGTAAGCAGCAGTAAACCCAAAGTGGAGGTCCACGAGCATACGGGTGAGACTTTGCAACACTGCAGTTTTTCACATTCCTCAACATCATTTATCTGTTGTCTTTAAATGGCCATGGTCTTATCTTTGACGTATTATGGTTTCATTTTAAATAAATATATTTCATTCATTCTGCGCTAATTTCTAATAATAGGAAAACAACAACCTCTAGAAATATATTTAATATCATACTGTCTGATTTCCGTCCTTCTCTAAAGATACTCACACCATTGAGAAAAACACATTTATGTTGACTGAGCACTTTAAAATGACCCCAGCTTTCTTTGAGGGGCGGCTGTGGCTCAGGTGGGAGAGCAGGTCGTCTACCAATTGGAAGCGTCGGTGGATCGATCCCTGGCTCCTCCAGTCCACATGTCGAAGTATCCTTCGGCAAGATACTGAACCCCAAGTTGCCCCCGATGCATCCATCGGAGTGTGCGTGTGAATGTTAGATAAAGTGCTTACGTATAGATAAAAGCGCTGTATGAATGTATGTGATTGGGTGAATGAGGCATGTGGTATAAAGCACTTTGAGTGCTCAAATCAAGTAGAAAGGTGCTATATAAGTAGCAGTCCATTTAGCATTTAATGAAACTTACCAACAACTAATATTTCAGATTATATAGATATAAATGAACAAATACAGCAGCCACAGTACAGCAAATCTGTCCCTTACAACACTTTTATTGTCACTTAATGGTGATCAGTTGTCATGAGAGCACAGTTTGTTAAAAACAGACAGTTTGGCTACTTTAAATTCTTAATTGTGATGTAAAAATTTATATTGCTTCTTTTTTTCTGCCCTCTTAGACGCTGTGTTGTCCTGTGAATTCAGGACAGAGAAAGATCAGAACCCTCGCATTGAGTGGAAGAAGAAAGGAAAGGGGGTGACTTTTGTTTACTTTAATCACAAATTTACAGGTGAGTGACAGATCATTACTGCATGCATTCCTTAAGTTACCCTGATTAAACAAGAAGATATTCTGCTGCCTTTCTTGAAATTCATTCACACTTGTCTTTGACTTATTGTTTTTTTCTTTTTCATTCCCTCTCTTTTTTTCATTACTTTGGGCTTTAGGGTCTTACACTGGACGGGCTAAGATAGAGGGAGCGACGCTGACGATACACTCTGTTACTCAGAAAGACTCAGGGGAGTACCGCTGTGAGGTGACGGCCAGCGAGGACCATGTCAGCCTCGGAGAGGCTACTGTAACACTCAATGTTCTTGGTATGAATATATTAGAACTGTATGCAAGAGGGAGAGGGCAGATATGTGTAAGAGATGAACAGTAAACTAATTCAGTGTGCTAGTCAATGCCATTTTGATACAAAAATGGGTAAATATAGCTTATTTGACACATACTAAGCTTGGAACAAGAGGAAATGGAAAAAGTAACATGGCGACATGGGATTAGAAACTTTGTGTGTGCAATCAAGGCACATATGGTGCTTTTAAAGGAAACACAAAATGTTGTGTTCTTGTTGTAATCTGTGTAATACATGTGAATTGTAAATGTGTGTTTTTCAAGCTTCATGCTTAGGGAAGAGATATGGTGGTTATGAACTCTGAGGTTCAGGGTGTAATGACTCAGTGGTTTATAGATTCCAGCCATAGGATAAAGATCCAGACTTCCAGTTTGTATGTGAGGGTCTCTCTCACCTTTCACCCAGCGTATGCTGGGGTAAACCCCAACCAGCTAGTAGGAATAATGTATCGATGGATGGCTCCAGCTTCAGATATTTTAATTATTCCAGCTGATTTACGTTTCTGAAGAGAATTTTAGGGTTTTACGATTTATGTGTAGTATTGAGTTTCACTCCAAAAAAAGACAGCAGCAGGCTGGGTGATAACGGCAGTATTTACTGTGAGATCAGTTTGTCGGCCATCAGGAATTTTAAAGTGAACACTTGCATCCACTTCATAATCTCTTTTACTTGGGTATGTTGCATTTCAACCAGCATGACTAATTTTTGGAAATTTTTAACATAACTGACCGGCTTATTAAAAAACAAAACTTCATTATTATACTCAAATGCAGTATAAATTAATTACATATACCTAATTCAATTCAATTCAATTCAATTCAATTCAATTAATTTTTATTTATATAGCGACATATCACAACAACAGTCGCCTCATGGCGCTTTATATGTTAGGGTAAAGACCCTTAAATATTAGACAGAAAACCCCAACAATCAGACGACCCCCTGTGAGCAAGCACTTGGTGACAGTGGCAAGGAAAAACTCCCTTTTAACAGGAAGAAACCTCCGGCAGAACCAGGCTCAGGGAGGGGCAGCCATCTGCTGCGACCGATTGGGGCTGAGGAGAAACCTAACCTAAACAAGCATAACATTGAGTGATTGCAAAATATAAATTACATGCATAGATTTTGTCCCCACTCCTACTTCAAATTCTATGTTGGGTTCACACGTGACAAACTACTTCATATTGTGATAAAACCCTGCACACAGTTTCCTTTTTACAGTTAAAGTGTACCAGCTTGTAATGAAGGTCATTACTCACACATTGGCAATTTATAGACATTGTAAAGATAAAATAAAATTCATAGACAGCCTGAGGAAATTTTATTGATAGTTGTTTTTTTGTTGGTGTATTTCCTGTTTGGCAGCTTCCCAGCTGGTACTGGGGAAGGCCTGTCCTGGGAAAGAAGATATACATTTGTATGGCAAGTTTAGTTATGCTAATAGAAAATAATCACTTTATGTGATATCTCTGAAGTGATGTATAAGAAGCATGTTTAGCAGGATAGACACCTGATTGGTATTTTCAGGGTAGACTTTCTTGTCTTCTCACAAATGACAAATTATATATTTAAAAGACCCAATTTCACCCTTTTCTGTCTTTCCCCTCTTCCCTCTCAGTGCCACCTCATGTCCCTTCCTGTGACGTGCCGAGCTCAGTGTTTGTCGGCTCAGGCCTGGAGCTTGTCTGTAAGGACAAACTCAGTGTCCCTCCCGCTACCTACCGCTGGTACAAGGACAACAAGGCTCTGACGGCCACGGCAGATACTCCCTACAGCATTGACACAAAGAAGGGCACGCTGGTGAGTGCTACCTAAAATGTGCAAATATGGATGAACAACAAATTTACACACAGGACGACTAAAGCACAGGTGTACTGATACAACTGTTGCTTTCTTTTATTCCCTTCATACCTGTCTCTGTTTGTCTGGAGCAGAAGTTTAAAAGTGTGTCCAAGACGGATGCGGGGATGTACCGCTGTGAGTCCTCCAACAGTGTCGGGGCACCCAAGAGCTGTGTGGCCCAACAACTCAAAGTTATTGACTGTAAGTATTTAAAATAAAATAAGTGAAACACTTATTGGTGGTTATGTATGATGCTCTAGTGACCAAAGACTGAGAAAACATTCTGTTTCTGCTACTTCCAGATCCTTTGAATATGACGATTTTGATAGCAGGTGCTGCAGGTCTAGCTGCGCTCATTCTTTTCTGCTGCATCTGTGTGTGTGTCTGCCGACGCCGAGGCTGCTGCAAGAGTAAGTAGTGGGATGCTGAACCAGATGTGTGTGTTCAGGTGTGTGAGAGAAACCCTCCAGTTGCATGTGTCATGTAATGATTTTCTCAACCTTCTAATAATTTAACTATTAATGAAATGTTATTCTCTGGGCTGCTGTGAACAAGAGTTTGGACCATAGACTGTATACACAACATTGCGTAGCCACTGTGACATTACTCATAGTATTTCAAAAACTACCCTTGTGAATAGTGGTATTTGGCCATTGCCGTCTTAGTCTTTAGAGACTGGATGTAACCATATTTGAATGAGAGGGTTTCTGGATGTAAGGGGACTTCACCAAATAGACTTAAAACAAAATGTACCTATTAAAAAACTAAAGCATTTCTTACTCATCATCTATTTTAAATTAACACGTTGACTTAAATAAGACTTAAAAAGTAATAACAATGAACTCTTAAGGAAAGTGTTTACCAAGATAATAAATCTAATGAGGCCTCAGACCTAGAGACCAGTCAGCAACCCCCTGCCAACCTACTTGTGATTGCTTTCTTCACTAGCAGATTGTTGCAGTCGCCTGTAGTTTGCATGGAAGACTCTAACTACTCGCCGAGCAGTAGCGAAAATGAAAAGTGCGACACAAGCCGGAAACGGAGATCGTTTGTAGTTGGCGAGTGTTTGCAGTCAAGTCGGCGTCTTGTTCGCAAATTACCAGCAGCTGCAGCAATCCGCTAGAGACCAGAGTAATTGCAAGGAATTTTTTGGTGCAGCACCATTTACCTCTTTGCAACCAGTTTCACCCAGTGACAGCCAGCAACCTCCAGCAACCACTCTCCAACTGCTTGGGGAATGCACATTTTTCGCTAGTGAGTGGTGGTTGCTAGGGGGTCGCCGGTCTCTAGGTCTGTCTGACTATGGCCTAAGCAGTAGGGCTGTTTCCCCATAAACTTTTATGCAATCAGATGTTTTCAAGAGTCGCCCCCCTACTGGCCGTTAGAAGCACTGGAAGCTTGAGGAACTTCTGCATTGGCTTCACTTTTCATACCTCACTTTTATATGCAAATAGTCTAAGATTTTGGAATTGTTTGTCAACTCCAAGTTCAAGGTGTGTGTCTATTTATTGATCTACACCAAAGCAACCAGATGAGTTGGCAACTATTATTTCAGGAAGTCAGGAATGAATACAGCATTTCATAAAACGTGTTAAAATTCTGTTTTATACCAGATTAGAGTAATTTCTAAACCTGTGGAACAGGATTGGGTTGAGGATTACAAACATGCCTTTAATATTATAACAGTTATCTGGAGCAACTTGATAAGGCTTTGACCTTATTTTTTTTCTGAAAACATTAGCATATTCTTTTGACTAAGTTGTAATCTCCCATGGAAAAGTTTTAAAAACAATGATAAAGTGAGAGGCAATGAGAAAGCAGTGCTAACTTATAGATAGTGAATACTCAGATGTTTTATGTACATAAAAGAGTCAGTGTCACCATATAAAAATACTCTAATAAAAAAATTCAAAGTCTTACATAAATAAAAGCTTCAATTGTTTGGATTTTATGGCCTTCAGATTTACTGTTTTACTGCTCTTCTTATCATAGTTTCCTGTAAGCAGTTGTTTTCAGCGAAAACCCACTGATAAACTCCCTTTGCAATACAGGACTTAGCACCAAATAACAGAAAGACACATTTGGTGTCTAACTGAAGGACTTGGTAGAGACCAAAACCAAACTAAAAAGAAAAACTTGGGCTATTAATCAGTTGAACATAAAAATTACTAATGCACTCAGTATCTGACGCTGCTGCCAGCCAATAAAAAGGTAAATGTCCAACTTCTGATAGTGACCGTAGTTGCCAGATTATCACTTATTGACAATTTCGTCTTTGTTGTTTATTTGAACAGACAGCAAGAAAACAAAGAGGTGAGTCTTTCACTTTCCGCACTGCATGTTACCCATAGCTTTGTGCTGTTACAAAGTAATAAGCTCCGACTGAAATCTCCCCCTTTGTCTTTCAGCGTCAAGTCCTACAACCCTCCTCCTCCTCCTCCTCCCCCCACCCGCAATGTGAGTGATCAAAGGCACTGTTACCATATCGGGGCTTGTTTTGCTTGCATGAATTTGGAATGCCGTTAAATGCTGTTGATAAGTTGCCGATAACACTAGGCCAAGGAAATGTGACTGTATGTCTCTCTGCTCTCTGCAGCTCAGGCACTACAAACAAACTCAGTCCTTCATGATCTGAGGATGAAGCCTTCTTCCTCTTTGAGATCAAACCATCCAAAATCTAAAGCGTGCAGTTACACGCACACAAGAAGGCTGCTCGACTGTCGCCTTGCTTTTGGACGCCTGCTTGATGCCGTCTGGGATGGGCACAAAGATAGAGACATCTTAAAACATCAAGCAAAAGCAAAGACATTAAACATTTAGCAACAAGTTTGCTGCTTCGTAAATAAAACTATGCACTGACAGTTTAAAGGAGGTTCAAGTTCATGTCCAAATGTAAGACTTTACCACTTGATATTCTTTGTCTTCAGTGTGTCAAGACACTTTTAAAATCTTGTTTTAAATCTTTTTTCACTTCAACTTAAGTTTTGGCTCTTTAGTCCCACCTACTGGTCGGGAACTATCTCTCCACTGTATAACTGTATACATTAAACTGTGGATTGTATCCTTCTTCCTTGTTTCACTTAATATTTACATATAGAGATATTATTTTATATGTGGTTATCCTTCTCTCTGTGATTTTTACATATTTTTCTAAACCTATTTTTAAGCTGATCTCATGTTATCTGTTCTGACTTTTTGTATTTTTAACTTTGGTTTTATTTAGTTGAAATTCAGATAATGTAAATTGAGTGGCAGATGAACAGGTGTCTGCACACACTGAATGGTGTTTTGGAAACTTTGTGAATGTTTTATACTCAAATCTTTTGATTGCTTTTATTCAATAAAGAAAGATGAAGAAAGCTCTTTTGGAATTCAAGCTTCATAATGTATTGGCACACAAAGGTACAATATGGTGATTTGATCAGTGGCATCACCATCAGCATGAGTTCAAAGTGTTTGTTTAAATTTGAAGAAACATCCACAGGATTTCCATTTAATCCGGATCATAATCAGTGCTGCGGAAACTACTTTCAAAGCAAATCTTTGCAAACTATTCTGCACTGGGAGTCAAACTACTGCAGAAACGACCCTCTTTATGTAGGACTGCACAGTATTTTTATATTTGCCACATTTTTGTTGGATTTTTTTTGTTTTTAATTTCATGTGTTGCTCAAAGAGAAATGTACTTCTTGTACTTCTATCATTTTAACAGTTTTTGTGGTAGAAAAAGGAAATCTACAAGTGTGTAGAAACCATAAAACAAACTTTAGCTTCTGTTTTATGCTTGTTGTATTTATTTAACTTGGAAGTTCCATTCAAATTATATACAGTGTGCCTGTCCTTCACATGATTGATGCCAAACCTTTAAACTGCACCAGTTGTATGTTTCTTTCTTTTTTTTTTAATCTTTTGTTTGATGTATTTGGCTCTCGGCGTTAGTAACTCTTCCCACTCTAGCCACGTATACTCTTTGCCACCCATTTAGTTATTTGGGATATGGCTGCCCTGCCCAAGAGAGACATCTAGTTTGGGAAACTAAATTTACTATTAAAAGTCATTAAAACTACTTAATATTCAGTAACCGGCCACTTTATTAGTTACACCTTGCTAGTAGTTGGACCCCCTTTTGCCTTCAGAACTGCCTTAATTCTTTGTGTCATAGATTCAACAAGGTGCTGGAAATGTTCCTCAGAGATTTTGGTCCATATTGACATGATAGCATCACACAGTTGCTGCAGATTTGTCAGCTGAACATCCATGATGGGAATCTACCGTTCCACAACATCCCAAAGGTGCTCTATTGGATTGAGATCTGGTGACTGTGGAAGCCATTTGAGTGCAGTGAACTCACTGTCATGTTCAAGAAACCAGTTTGAGATGATTTGAGCTTTGTGACGTGGTGCGTTATCCTGCTGGAAGCAGCCATCAGAAGAAGAAAAAGAAAATGCTGTACTTGAGTAGAGCTTCAAAGTGCTTCCGTCTCATGTGTCATTTAGTTAAGTTTTAATATACAGATGTTTTTGTGGGCCAAAAATTAATAGTAGTAGAAGTGCAACGTTGAAATAAATAAATAAATTACTGCACACTGGGAACATAAAGTCACAGTAAAACAGAATGAACTTGCTTTCTTCTGCTGAAGTGTGATTTTCTTTTTTGTTTTAAGGACTTGTGGTTGTAGATGATGATGGCTGATTATCTCTTATCCCGCTCCTGGGTTTTGTCTTGGCTAACAGACAAGAAACATTTAATTCTACAGAATAAATATTTTTTTAAAATTTCTGCTTTCATTGCTTCATGGTAGCACAGCTTTTTGGGCAAGGTGTCCTTACATTTTCCACTTGACCACTAGAGAGCAGCACAGCACTGGCTGTATCTGTAGGTACCATCAGAGACTACAGGCCTGTAGCTACACGATCCAGCCTTTATCCATTATTTGTCTATGAACAGTAGCACTATTGTCGTCCTCCTTTTGTACTCTTTTGTTCTCCCCATTGTAGTGCCCATAAATTAGACGTCCTGAAATGC
>VVAS01117328.1:0-14925 GCA_015103295.1 Ptychochromis oligacanthus
TGTGGAGGGGAGGGGGGGGGGGGGGGGGGGTGGTTGTTTTGTTTTTTACAGATTAAACAACCAAGGTGTGATAAAACAGCAGATAAACAATGCATTTAAAAAAGCAGCCAACACAGAAGTGGAAAAACCTGCAGTTCCTCCAACGTCCACTTAAAGCTGGCTCCAACAGTGAGTCATTCCCCGTAGATGTTAAAATAAACATGTTTGCAGCCTGCTACCAAAAAAAAAAAAGCTTTCAATGTGCTTCTAGGTGTAGTTACATTTTTATAACCTTCAACCATGCCTCTGGTTCCCATGCTAAGCTAAGGAACTTCCTGCTGGCTTTTAAGCAACAATAATGAGAATGGATTTAATATTTTCCTTATTTCTCATGTCATTTCCCTCCATCAGTATTTCCACTATAAAACATTTAAAATATCACATTGTGTTGCAGCACTTCCCCAGGATGATGGTGTGGAGGCATTTGGAGGCTGTTGCAGTGTGAAAAAAATAATTAAATATGCTGTTAAGTGCACGATATCAATCTAAAGATTAAGAAGTCTAATTCACTTTATTATCAGCAGTACACAACATGGCTGCTTTATCTGGGTCAACTCAGTGAACCTGAAAGTATCTTGGCAGTTGGCATTATCTTGAAAGTACTAAAGACTTGGTGCCTTTGCATGCTTGTAGGAAAACCGAGTGCAACCATAAAGGTATGTCTTGGTGTTGGAGTATGAACCTCGTAGGCTGCAGAAGAATGCCTGAAGGCGCACTAAACAGTAGGATCCCGCTGATAAAATCAGTCAATTGTTATGCTGTGCCGAGGAGCTGGAGGTCTTCAATAAATCAGTTGTTTGTCGATTGTGCAACAACAGCTGAAGTCTCGGGTGACGCCTGTGTTTTGTTGTTTAAAGTATGGGAGAGGAGTTTCTCTAAGTGTGAGTGTGACTTTGCTTTTGGCAGCTGATAAACGGTACAAACAGATAATCGACACAAACAGATTTCATTTCCAGCCAAAACACAGAGAACAAAGAGGAGCTGACTATCACGCACAGTACATCCCTAAAGGCCTTCGAGTACAAGATGTCCCTATATAATTGGTAAGGAGTCTGAAGATGGTGTAGACATTTTGCTCTTTGACCACAGAGGCACACCTAACAGAGGATGCATTCAAAAACCAGCAAAGACAAAAGAAAGAAAAGCTTGGCGAGCAAAAACATGCCACACTAAAGGACTGCTGCACAGATCAGACTGGACTGATGCTCTTCCTCATTCAAGCACACCTCCACAGGTATTTACTCGATGAGCAACGGACTTTATATGATGACAAAATGCAAACACACGCCAAAGACATACGGATGTGTAACAAAAAGGTCCATTATTGGCAAATCTGATTTATGATGACTGGATTATCTACTTGGCTGGATGTTGGCTGATATTACTCAGCCTGTTCTTTGGAAATGAAGGTGGGTGGCTTCCTTAAGGGGCTAACATGCACCAGGTTGCTAGTTACCTGTTCAGGGTTAGGGTTAGATTCACATCTACTCCTTTTAATAGAGAGTTTGGGGATACCCAAACGGAAATCTTACAGCTGAAGAACTTTAAGGGCAAAATGCATGTAAGAGTGTTGATTTGAAAGGTAACGTCTTCTAATTTCTGAAACTGTACTTGCAAAATGCAACCTAACCCCAACCCTACCCCTGTGGCAGGACTCAAAGAGCTGTCACTTTATCCAGCATTTTCTTAACCCATCCATCCACCCCGACAGCCTCCCTTTGCGGCCTTTGTGGCTCTGTAAGGTCACACTACACCCTCCTTTTGCTCTAAACCATCAAAAACCATACTTTCTGCGATTGCTAGAATCTTTGTCGGCTGAATGTAAACAAATTTTACTAAGCATTTCATGAGTGATAATGTTGGTGGGAAGAAAATGTTGGGAGTTAGGATAGGCTCCAGCCTCTGTCTTACTCTGAATTGGTTAAGTATTTAGGAAAATGGATGGATGGATGGATGGATGGATGGATGGATGGATGGATGGATGGATGGATGGATGGATGGATGGATGGATGGATGTTTATTATTTGTTCCCCTCTTTAATGAGCCATTAAAGAAGGGGCCCAATAGGCCTCTCTACTCCATAAAGAGGCTTACTGGATTATCCTCTAAGGATTTTTTCTTAGAAATACAAGATCTGTTGATAAAGATATCTGCATTCCTTTTCAAAGGTCCATGGATGATGACTTTTCCCAAAGCAAACATTTCCCAAAGCAAACATTTCAACACTGAATAGCCGTCTTTACTCAACGTCTAGCCCTGGATAAAAAAAAATAGAGTAAAATGAAAGTTGTGCCGACGTTGGAGACATAACCTCACTGTCTGCTGGACATTATTCGCAGTCTCTTCCAGAATTTATCTACAAGAATTGCTTTATATTAGCCTTTTATCAATCAGAACAAAACAAAACAAATAAAACAGTCTCACTTGTGAGAAGACTAAAAGACTCTTGACCCCTTCCTCTGGAGACCATGACTCTTCCTCCTGAGCTAACTGATAAACACACCGACCCCGGGGGTATCGCAGGTTTCAAGTCACTGGCATGACAGTGCTGACACTGGTGGGCTGAGAGGTGATGGTTGTGAAAGTCCAGACAAACAGGTTTACCATGCAGCACACAATGGAACAAAGCTCATACATAACCCTAACCCTAGCCAGGGGGTGGAAGTCAGTGAATTGTATTTAAAGAACAAAGATATTTGCATTTGCTATCATTAGTTAAATAATCTGCTTGATATTTCTTGCTTAGTAAGAGACGGTCTGTTCTGCACGCAAACACTGTCAGTATCCGTGCGGTTTTTACCGTCATACAGTGAGCAGTTCTGACGTCAGTAAGAGCATCACTGTTTCAACCGTGTTTGCAGGGTACACATCAAGGACCGTACAGTGTATGTACTCTATTGATATGCTTAAATAGATCCAAAAGAAAAAAATATCCTGGTGAATGTTGTTGCAGGTCCCATGTAGCCTTTTTGCATATAATTTGGGCCACATTAAAGCCTCAAGAAGTGAACAAATTATTATTATTTACTCAAAGCAATTTTGCTTTTATAATTTTGTTTTTTTCACATATTTTTTTTACTGAATGGCATAAAGAAAAATACCCAGTTTGCAGGTTTTCAGAGCCTAAATTGATCAGAGGTCTGGTTAAGATTTCCAAAGGGCCTTGAGATTGACACATGTCATATGTTTGCCTTTTTTACTGTTTACAATGTTTGAATTATTGCATACATGTACTATATGTATGCATGTAATTTTATTGGTGTGGAAGGATAAACAAACTGTCCTTCTGTTTGCTTTTAGCAACAGGAACAAAATATGTGAGAATATTATTGTTCATCTGATATATTTCCTGTCACCTCATTGGCTGGGTCCTGATGGTGCTTTGATAAGGGTTAAACCCACAAACGTCTCGGATATGTTGCTACAAAAACCTAAAAAACATTGAAAGCACTGCATGATAATTGCAAGTGCTGACAATTTAATCCACTAATTTCAGAATAAATTGATCAGACTAAGACTTGTCAGCTTTTTCCTGAAGGTTTGTGTCCATGCGACCTTTTTACACTCAGGGATTCATTAGGAAAGGTTTATTTTTGAATGTGCAGTCAAACAGTGCTCTAAATCTTTAGGAGATCATCCCATTCACAAAGCCTCCAAACAAAATATATGTATCATATTTGCACAGTTAAATTTCTCCCCTATTGCTCTGCTGTCTGTTTGTCTTGTAGTATTACTGTAGCCTTAACACAACAGCCACTTACATTCACAGGGATGTTAGGCAACCGTCAGACTGAATAGCTGGAGCTCACAGTAACGGAGTTATTTGCATACAGCTAAACATGCTGACTCAGAGCTCTCTCCGCACCGACCTGCGGATATCAGAGATCACTTTAAAGGGCTTTTATCCACTCGACCAACTAAACTGCTGATCCTCTTGAAGCTCAGTCCCTGTTTCCAGGTCAAAGGTTAAAAGTCTCTGTGTTTAAGTCTGTCATCCGTGTTTCTTCATGTCGTTCTGTCCATCTCACCCTCAGCCTCCAGCACTTTTAACATGTCTTTCTTCTGTCTTTCCCATCTCTGCTATAAATCAAGACCTGTGTTTTTAGTGCCCACATAACCTAACTTTAAGCCTGACCAGTATCCAAACAGATGAGTCAGAAAATAATTTAGCCCTGTAGAGTTGTTATGAAGGGGGAAACTATCCACAGAGATCAAGACTGCTTTTTGTAGCAGGCTGTAAACATGTTTAATTCTGCTGTAAAACTGGACATAGAACTCTGTGGGGATTGACTTACTTTCAGGGTTGACATTAAAGGAACTGCAGCTTTTGGCACTTCATCTTTCAGCCCCAGAGGTGGAAGCTTGGACATAAACACATCGTGTAGGTGGTAAAGTGTTACATCTCATTTGTTTAACCCATACAGAAACACAACTGAAAAGACAAGGTGTGTTTTTATGGGTAGTTTGTGTTGGATTTACTTCTTACTGGGCAAGACTGCTGGACGGACGAGCTTTTCCACTGTTTTCTGCTCGCTACACCCTCACCTTTCATACATAAACATGAGTTGTAATGGTCTACTCAACTAACTCTCAGATGGAAAGTGACCAAGCAGGTTTTCAAGATGTCTTACTGGTCTTTTAACCTTAGGAGCTGAAAAACGAAGCAAACGTCGACATACCCAAACAGCTAGTCTGTACATTTGTGTTTTTGCATGGATTAAACAAATGAGATATAATACATTAGCTGCTAGAAATTCTGTTTTACTCAAGCTTTAACCTTTGGGGCTGATAAACACCACGGCAGCGACTAAAATGCTACCGCTGAGGTTTAAAACCAATTGATGACGCCATGGTGGCTACAGCCATCTTCTATATACAGTCTGTGGGGATTGACTCACTTTTGGAGCTTCAAGTGGACATTAGAGGAACTGCTCTGCAGTGGCATCTCTAAGGCTGCTGCTTGGTTGTGACTTAGGCCCAAGTAATTTATTCAATGCATTGCTCCTTATTCTAAATAAATTGCAGGATTTTGAAGAGTCTATATGTTTAAAGTTTGATTATAGTTCCCGAGGAGCCCATGAAACCACTACTACACTACCCCAGAGATGAGCCAAAGGGACAAAAGGGTGTGTTAACTCTGTGTAAATCCCAGTGTGAGTGTACTGAAAGGTGGAGCTGGAGAAACGGGTGAAACTAAGGGTGAAATAACACATGGTTGAACTACAAGAACCTGCCAGTTTAACAGCTGTTCAGGCTCATCTGAGGTGGAAAACCAACCAGAAACGGCAACAGAGCGGAAACATCCACTCGGAGTGGGATGACATTCACATCAGTCAGTTCATGCAGTGGAGCTTTTGGTGGTTTACAACGAGGAAGTTGCCCTACATACCTGGACGATAAGATGGCAAAGTCCCCGCCGTCAATCAGGCGGATCTTGCAGAAAAGCACTCCGTTCACAAAAGGCACTGCTGTCAGCTCCTCCAGAGTGAAGTGCACCTGAAACTTGAACTTCTTCTTCTTCATTAAAAAGCCCATGGTGCCCAGCTGCTGGAGGGTGCTCATGGTTTGAAGATGAATGAACACAGATGACAGTAAATACTCTGGCTTTAAAGAGGAGGAAGAAAATCCTTCTTTGGTTGCAGGTTAATCATTTCTGGAGTGCCGTTTGGCCCTGAAATATAAAGAGAAGAACACTTGGTGAAGTTATAGAAGAAAAGAAACTCGCTTTCATTTGCAGGTTTTTGCGGCTGGAAATATCAAGTTTATTGTCTTTTCTTCCCCACGTTACACAAATACCTCTTAAATAAGACTTATTACACTCCTCAGTGATGATCCTGTGATTTTAAGCAGTTTTAGACTCCTATCTCCTAAACTTGGTGTGGCTTTTTTCCCCCCCTTTTCTCTCACATTAACAGACTCTCGCGGTGCAAACAGCTGCCACGCAAACACCCACTCCACTCCTCACACACGCAAAGCTTACCGCTCCGACGACCTGCTGCTCCGCATCCATGGTTTAAAAAAAAAAACCCACAGCACAACAGCACAGCTGGACACCGCTGCAGAGGACTGGGGTCTGGGTGGTTTCTCTTAACGCACCAACTTTCCCCTCCTGCTGCTCAGGCTTCGACAGTCAGTCAGTGAGTGAGTCCCTGAACGCCTCACAGGGGAAGTTAGGGACCGTCCACAAAGTCCGAGCAGAGGCGCGTGTAAGGAGGAGGAGGAGGAGGAGGGATTTAAAAGGGGTTAAAATGCAATGAGACTGCACAGACGAGTAAACATGAAGACTAGGAGCGCAGTCTGTTTCAAGGGTATACTAAAAGGTTCCCTTTATAGATCTAAAGAGACGTGTTTCCATGATTTTTTAATGGGAACATGGGAAATCCTAAAATTCTGTCAGCAATAAATACCAAACCAGATCAGATGAAAATTCACTGAGCTCTAATGGCTCACAAACATGTATCATTAGGCTGTAAAATGAAGCACCAAAAGCTGCAGTTCCTCTAATGTCCACTTGAGGCTCCAGCAGTGAGTCAGTCCCCATAGACTCTCATGTTAAAATGTCCAACTTCACAGCAGAAATAAACATGTTTACAGACTGATAAAAAAAAAAAAACGGTTTTGGTCTCTAAAGCCAATTCATAAAGGGCCCACCTCCTAGAAATGTATTTTTTACACAACAGCATTTTATACAGGTCTGTGTTCCTGAGGTGAGCACTGAGTGGCTGTATTACCACAAGCAAATAAAATGTTGTTCTATTCATCCAATTCAGGGTCTCGGGGGGGAGACACAGAGACAGACAACTATTCACACACAGCATATTTAGAACCTAACCCCACTAACTGCATGTCTTTGCACTGTGGGAATAAGCCAGAGAGAACACACGCAGACAACAGGCAAACAGAAAGGCTCCAGGCTGGAGTCGATCCCAGGACCCGCTTGTTGTGAGGCAACGGTGCTAAACACCACACCACCGTGCCACCCAGCCAATCAAATGCTGTTTTTAAAAAAAAAAAACAACAACATGTTTGCATGTTTAAACAGCTAGGTGTGATCTAAATTTGGACATATAGGGACATCTTTATAAAGGTTAATGACTTCAGTTTATCCCAGAAAACATCCATTTGCCTTTCTGATGAACTTGTTATATTTATGCTCCTTTTGTTCCAGGAAACAAATTTTTCAAAAAATAAATAAATAAATAACTTTCCTGTTTTAAAGCGTTTCAGATCTTAATCATAATTTTTTTTTTTAAGCATTTACCCGTGAAAATGCTGATGTGGCAGACAGATAAATATCAGCCACTAACATCAATGAATACCATCTTCTTTGCTGATGTGGCAACAGCAGCTGACACGACCCAGATACAGCTGCTGAGGACTGCTCTGAAACCAGGAATACTGAAAATAAAACGCGGTTTGTTGAACTTTTTTGACACCTTTCTTTGATAGGGACAGTTCAGAGGACACAGGAAAAGAAAAAAAAGACACGCAGCAGACGGGTGGGAACTGTAAACTGATTATACTATAATTATTTCAGGAATAATACCTGCCTGATGGTGTTTAAATTAACATTAAAAAATAAAATAACACTCAAGTACACCCTGCAGTACTGCAGAGTGCCCTCATTTGAGAAACTTAAATCCAGTACTGTATTTCACTTAAACACACTAATTTCCTCCCTCTCAGGACCTCCAACTCCACGGGTCATCCACTTTTAATGAAACTCGCAGACACACACTGACCTCTGCTGGTTGACTATGAGCACTGCAGCCTGCAGGAAAAAAAAACCTCTCTTCCTCTTCTGTTCATTTCCAGCTCCATCTTTTAAACTCTAACAGAGTTTTTCATGATTCCAGGATTTTTAAAATGAGGTGGCACAGGGGGGACCAAGAACACAGCGTGTGTGTGTGTGTGTTTGTGTGTGTGTAAAACTGGTGTACAAAATACGATTTTCAAGCTCATGTGCAGCCCTGCGTCGTGTTGCAGATTTATTATGTGAAAAGTGGAGCTGCACAAGAATTAAAACACAATGTTGTGATGGATAATTGTTTTACAAAGCTGAAGAAACTATTTATTTTATTCTAAGTAACAGTTATAAACCTCCTTAAGTAGCTTAATTGTGCACAGGTTGTTTATTCAAATATACTGAAAGTACCTAAAGTAAATGTATTCATGTGGAAAAACACTTTTCAGGATCATATACATGACATTACTGGAGCATAATTATCTATTGATGATTTTGTCTGTTTAATGTTGCAGCTGTTGATGTTTTTATTTACTTATATATCAGCAGCTGCATCTAAAATAATGCAATTAATCTGCAAAGTAATAAGTAGCTACAGCTCTAAAATAAATAGCATCGAGTACAAAGTGCAATAATTGTATTCAAAATATAGTGGAGTAAAAGCAGAAACATGGAAATACTTGAATAAATTATAATAAACCTTAGTAAAGTACTTGAGTACCCCCCATGGAGACCCCATGCCCCCCTTGTAGACATTCTCCTGCATGAGTCGCCATTCAAAATAATTAATATTTAGTATATAACGGGTCATGGTGCTGCCATTTTAGCTTCCTTTTTCCTTTCTTTAAGACAGTTCTCATCTGATTGGCTGCCCCTTGTAAATAGAAAGTTTGAGCAGCAGGTGGGTGGGGCTTCTGTGTTCATACAAGAGATGATCAAAAAGTGCAGACAATCGAAAATCAAAAACCTTACTCGAGTACACTCTGTGACTTCTCCAAGGACCTCAACCTTGCACAGTTTCAAACTGATCATCACTGGTGATGAGAGCTGAGTCTGCAGCTACGACGTTTCCAAGCCTGAAGTCACCAATTTAAGCCTTCAAGAGCTCATTTTATTCCACATTAATCAGGTTTTGTGCCTTGAATTCGTCCCCCAGGGTGAGACTGTCAATACTGTGAAGTCCTGAGGCATCTGAGGGTGAACAATCAGAGGAAATGATCTGAGCTGTGGCCCACGCCATCGTGCCATCTTAGAGCAAATTGAAAAAGCAGATGTTTTTTACTCACTCACACCCATTCACCTCTCATCACCCACCCAACTCACCAGATTTGGCTCCCTGAAACGTCATCCATTTGGAAACACTGGAGGAGATCCATCTCACACACTGCAGAGTTACAAGTACAGGGGGACATAACAGGACCTCTATGGCAGACCTAAAAAGAGCAGCCGCTCTGAAGACAGTCGAGAGGTGCACAAGAAGATGATCCTGAGAGATCTGCCAAATTCAAATTAAGTTTTAGATTTTTATGGACCTGTTTCAAGAACTTTCTGATCACACTTTGCATAGAAAATCTCCCATGACTGACATCATTGGCTCCAGGAGCAGAGAAAGAAAAACGATGTAGAGACGATGCAGTGTATCTGATCAACATCGCTTTAAAAGTTTAATTTCCTGTTACCTTGACTCCTCCCTCATCTTATCTCTTCCTGCACTCGAGTATCTGGTGGGAGGGACTCAGATGCAAGCGAGGATGTGCAAGCAGAATTCAGAAAGAGGGTATGTGTCAGGAAATGCTGGATATCTTCTCTGTGACATCATACAGATCCAAGAGTAGAAAAAACTGTGTGAAACTGAGTCTTTAGAGCACTCTGAAGCCTGAGCTTTTGGCTCACATGGATTACTTGTAATTTATCTAAAACTTTATCCGGGTTTAATATGAACATCCACCAATGGTACAGGAGATATATGACAGGAAATAAGGAAATGCAGATTGGCCTTTTTTTAAACATTTTATTCAGCTCTGAACACATGCTGGTTAAAGTGCAGCTCACGGACAAACCCAGCAAACCGAGGTCTAAAAAATGACCCATTATTCTTCCTTTTGAGGTGATGAACTGTGTCATCTGTGTATTAAAAATGTCTTAATAACAGATTCAGTGTATTAAATAACATGAAGTAGCTGCCACGCAGCAAAACATAAAAATTACAGTCCTCCACTGCTTCAGTGAAATTCTGTACAAGTTCTTCATAAGGCATCATTTTAATCACAGTTTACACACACACACACACACACACACACACACAGGGTCTATTGCGCCTCCTCCACCTGCTGTGGAGGCGGAGGAGGTGTTTTGGGCCTGCTCTGCTCCTCTGTCCCCGTTCCGTCAGTCATCACTCCCGCCGCCGCCGCCGCCAAGCTGCTGGTGTTTGCCACCTCAGCCCCGCTCTGCAGGAACTTCCTCAGGTCTTTCAGAGCCGGTCGGAGCATCTGAACTAACGCCAGCAGGGCGGCCTGGGTGCCCTCCAGGGCCTGGGCCTGCCTCTCCTGGGCAAACGCCTGCGCCTCCTGTGAGCGCCGCATCATCTGCAGCAGCTCGTTCTGGCCCTCCAGGTGTTGGGCGATCTGCCGGATGTGCACGTTGGTGACTCGCTGCTCCTGCAGCAGGCGGGCGGAGTTGAGGGCGATGCGACTCTTCAGCTCCTGCGGCTTGGCCTGACCCGGAGGCGGTGGCGGGGAAGCGGAAGACGAGGCTAGCATCTCCACGGGACCCTCAACGGCGGCCACCACGGTGGGAGCGGAGTCGCCCTCAGTGGTGGTGCAGTACTCCACCACGCCGCCATCCTCCAGGGCGTGGTACGTCGTCTCAGCTGGAAACAGGAAATATTTTGAGAAGTTCTGGTTCTATTCTACAAATTGTCTCGTTCTGGTCTACGAATCCTCAAATCACACAAAGACCAGTTACAGGTACTTTTTAAAATTTCCTTTGTTTTAAAAAAATAATTTAAAAACCTTCAAAAATTCCCAAAATCTACTAAGAGAAACTGAAGAAACAAAACCTATTAGTTTATGTCAAAAACATCTTTCGATTGTGTTGAAGCGACATCAGCTGAAGCTGAACCAGGGCCGGGCTGTACTTTTCTGCAATACCAAATACCACCACAAGAGGGTGCAGTGTGTCAGTGTAACCTTTATTTAACCAGGCAAAAAGTTATTTAAAATCGCAGATTAGGAAAAGGCGAAGCCTCTTGATGAAATGGGGAACAGGGCTAAAAGGTGAAACAACAGTAGCACACATCTGAAAACTTTAACGTACCCACTGGTAAAACACTCCCCCCTGGTGGTGGAAAGTCTAGTAAATATGTTGGGAAGGTTATTACAAAAAGCACATTTAAAGGAGCAGCAGTTCAACTCCAGACAGTTCAATAAAGAGTTCTGATTAGAAACCCTGAGGGCTGTCAAAGTGTCAGAGGTAAGTTCCTACATTTAGAAAGAAATCAAACGTACCGTTCAGCGGCTTTGAGTCATCACAGACCGTCCCTGCACCGGCTGGAAGAGCTGAAAAATAGAGACGGAGGAAGAAGCTGAAAACTGCCAGCAAATAAGAAAGAAAAACACAAAATCACTGCATAGACCTCTGTACAATCAGAGGAGTCGCCGCCTGGTATCCATCTTCTCTTTTTGTTTATTGACAGTTAGCTTGTAGGATCTGGTTCATGTTATAGCAGCCTTCATATCAAAACATATGTAAACAATATCTGTTGCTACAGGCAATCAGGAGTACCACGATTGCTGTTTTACATTCATTTGTATGGGGTCAAAATGACGTCCTCGATGGTTCTAGTGTAAATGTACCAGACAAGATCCACACCTCCTGCTGACAAGTCAGCTGTAACGGAATAAAGGAGGGCAGGCATAAAAAAACAGAAAAACAAAGAGGTGGAGGACTGATAAAAAAGACGGAAATTCGCCAAAAGACGGACCACTCTCATGACTGTGAGGAAAAACAAGAGAAAATATTTTACAGACAGTAAAAGATAATAAGAGACAGTCGCGTGAACTATTCAATTTATTCCAAAATCCAAAAATCATAACCATCCCTATAACCCAGTAGAATTAAATTTAAATTTGGTATTTACTTACATTTAAACTTATATTTAATATTTAGATGAAATGTTTTTAATATTTAACATTCAAATTTAGTGTAATTTACTGTACTTTAGACATCTATATTTAATATTTAACATTCAGATTTAAATTTAGTATTTACATGAAATTAACATTAAAATCTATATTTAATATTCAGATTAATGTTGAAATGTAAATGTTAAAAGTTTTATTCAATTTAATATTTAATCTAACTATATTTAAATTTACAATTAATTTTTAGATTTTCAGGTTTACATTTAATTTAAATGTAACATTTAAATTTAGCATTAAATTTAATGTTACATTTATATATTGACATTTAACATTGAGATTAAACACGTACATGTATGGTTCTAGTTAATATTTAATTTAAACATTAAAATTTAATATTAGGATTTAACATTTAGGCTTAGTTATTAAAAAAAAAAGGTTTCTAAAAATTGTTTTTGATGTTAATTGTTGCCGTTGATTTAAGCACACTTGAATTTCCATAGTTAACTATGGTCTTATCCAGTCTGTGTGTTCATTATTTAGTTTTAAGAATTTAGCATTTACATTTAAATTTAATATTTAGATTTAACATTTTTATTTATATTTAAATGTATTTATACATTACACATTATATACTCTATAGTACATTTAAATGTATCTAATTAATTCACATTGTTAAATTTACATTTAATATTTAGATTTAACACTTTGCATTTATGTTTAAATGTAACATTAACCATTACCTTTTAACATTTAACATCCAGATTTAAATTAAATATTTAATTTGCCTATTAACTTTTAAATTTACATTTAACATTCAGGTTTAAATGTATATTTACTTAAGCTATTAATAATTAAATTTACATTTAATAATACACTTAATGACATTTACATTCAATATTTAGATTTAAAAATAAAACTTTCAAACCTCTGTAGAAGAAGAAGCAGCTACTTTCAGCTGCTCCCTTTTTAAGGAGGGAGCCACAGCGGGTAGCTCCACATGTTTGATTTGGCAGTTTTATGGCCAGATGCCCTTCCTGACGCAACCCCTAGGGGTTGTGTCTCTGGCTGGAATCGAACCAGCGACCCTTCGCGTGCAAGGCAAATGTATTATCCACTGCACCATCTGTAAATCTGGCTTAAATAAAATACTCTTAAAAAACTTCACACGTCAGTTTTCAATAACGTTACAGTCGCAGTTAATTTCGGCGCGCTCGACTTTCCGTACATAACTGTGCGGCACTCACCCTCCGTCAGAGTGACGGTGGCGGCGGCGTTAACGGTCACAGGTAAGGTGATCTCAGCATCCGAGTCTCCGGCAGGTAGGCTGATGATGGTGGCCTCCCCCAGCAGGTTACAGATCCGCTGCTGCATGGCGGTGAGGATGACGGGAACTGGAGTGCAGTCGGCGGACGTCCCCTCTATGGCAGCCCGCGCTTGGGCAACCTTCCGCCGGACCTCCGTCTTCATGTCCGACCACTTCTTCTTGACCTCGGGCAGCTCGCGTGGACAGGTGGTGACCTGGTTCACCTTTTTCAGGATGTCCATCCACGCGTTATTCTTGGCCATGTGTGTGACTCCGGCATTGAAGTGGTTAACCAGTGTGTGCTTTTGTTTCTCTATTTCTTCCACTATAATTTCCACCTCCCTCTCCGAGAAATTCATTTTTCTCTTTTTGGCCACCGATGCCATAAGTGCAGAAAAGCCTCTTTACGAGAGGTAATTGTGCGTATTGTACGCAAAAATAGTAGGATTTACTCCGTTAATGTGCGCAACGTAATGGCTTCCAGAATCGGCTTCTTCTTCCTACTAACGACGCTTACGTTAGCTGGAGGGCGGAGCCCCGCCCACAGAGGTTTCTATTGGTTGGGAATCTCGCGGTCATGCCGCATTCTCTCTTACTATTGGACCAAAGAAAAGCCAATCAACTCAACGAGCCAAACAAAAAGCCGAAATAAAAAACTCTTACCCGTTATCTCACTTTTACTCGAGTTAAGTTTCAATGAAAAGAAGTACGTTTTATTTTGCGACGAAATCATACAAAAATGGGGCCAAGATTTGTTTTTATCAGATTTGACTGCTGATTCTGTACATGCAGTTGTTACACCTCTGTTGCCTCTAAAATTAATGTCATTTAGATAATGCTTTAAAATAAGTGCCCAGAGGTGTTTCATGATGGCTGCTGAGTGACAACATCTGCTTCTAGAAGGTGCGAACAGGATAGTCCTCAATGGATAGGAGGTAATGGAGCGAAATGGCTAAAATAATAACTTACACCTGCTTCTGTCTAGACAGCAATGACTGTTTGGCCCAAATCTGGCCCACGTTTGGCCTTGATTGACCTCAGCGTGGGTCTTTCTGCCGCAACTCAGCCAGAGGTCGAGTGTTTCGTGGCATCTGGGCCACATCTGGCTCACCTATAGCACCTGCTGTAACCCATGCAAGAACTTCTTATGACTTTTGAGCCACATCTGGACTACACGGGATATGCGACTGCCTTAACTGAGCCAATAAGTGCCAAAAGTAGGCCATATTAGGCCCAGTTGTGTCTGCTATCTGGGTAGACATAAAAAAAAATACACATTTTATTTTAGTTTCCACAAGTACAGTGTTGAAAATATGTCAAAATTTAAATAAAAGGACACTTCTGTTCTTTGGTTTTTGCCCATTAAAATAAAACTAGCATTCTGGTAATGCCTGCTGACTGGTGCACTAAGGATTTACAACCTGTTTCCAAACAATAACTAAACGTTAGACGCACAACAGAAACTTCCATGTGTGTAGAAGAAGCAGCTGGTTGTGGTGGTTGAAGGTGCTGCCGCTCGCTTCATAACTCAAATTTAAATGGACTATGGCGCAAAGTGTCTCGTGGTGCTGTGATGTCCATCACACTTACAGAAAGGTGTTTTATTGCAATCGAAATATGTAAAAAAAAAAAAAAAAAAAATCTAAAATGTTTATGATAAAATATTTTTACCCAACAAAAACCAAATTTTTTTTTTT
>VVAS01117329.1:0-11337 GCA_015103295.1 Ptychochromis oligacanthus
AAAAGTTTTTTTCTTTGCAGCAGACAAACACTCTTTAATTAGGTTTTAAAAAAAAAAAAAAAAAAAAAAGCCAAGGTGAAGTCAGGCAGCTCCCGTCGCACCGAGATCTGAGGACACAAACACAGGAGACGCAAAATGGTTTTTGTTCTTAACCTACAAACATCGCTGCTGTTAATCAGCGTTATCGTTCACATGAAAATCAACCAGTGTGTCCCACCTGACCCCCTCAGAATCAGCTGATTTTTCATGTACAATAACTTTAGTGTATTTATTGCAGCCATGCCAAATTTTACCCTCAAACTATGGAAATTATCTGCGTTAAAGGCCCTCAAAGTACAGGGAGATGGGTTGAAATTGTGCCCTTTTTAATTCTTGTCATTTTTCATCCCTCAGATATTCAGAAGTACAGCAGATATCCACATGAAAGTTTTAGGGATGAAAAACACATTTAAGCGCTGTTAAAAATCAAAACCAAATCAGTTTTACACCCACGCCAAGTGTCACAATCTAAAGATATAATCTGTTTGTTCAGCACGGTTTTTTTCTATAACTGAGCATCAGCATCACAGGATTTATCACCGTTTCCATAAACTGCTTCAGTTTAATGTCAGTGAGGTAGAGGAACACAAACAAGCATTGGTACCCTTCATGTTTGATGTGTTTTCTGATAATTAACTGGAGAAAACTTCAAAAAGTACATTCTGGGTAAACTTCAAAGGTTCAAATCACCATGTGGGATAGGTGGCTGCTCTAAATAAGTTACAGCATATGAAAGGTCTCCTTTTTACCTACGTTTGGACATCCAGGTTCACCTTCTAGCTGGGATTCTTTCTCGGTCAAAATAATTTTCTAATATAGTATTTTTTAACACTCTGAATGTACCTTATGGCTGTGAAACACTGGTGTCCACATGATCTGTACAATACTTTGTGGTCACAGTTGTGGTCAGAAGTTTACATCCACTCATCATGGGCATGAATGTCATGGTAATTTTGGACAGTGTCACCACTGCTGCATCACAACAAAAAGACTGCACTGGGTTTGAACCTGAGCAGGACCCTTCTGTCTTCAAAAACATGGACACACTCACAAAAGAGACTCTTAAACTCAAGTTTCATTTCCTGGTTTAAAAAACAAAAGATCAACAGCACAAACCTCCAGAGCCCACATGTGTCTTCTGTGTCACCTCTTCTGCTGTCTGGTTGCACTCGTGAACGGTTTGTTCTGTTGGAGACAAACAAACATCAGCTGGAAATCAGTTTCCTTTTCAAATCAGGACGAGGCGTGACGACGTTCAGCCGACACAAAAGCAGCCATGGTGTCCAACTCAGAATTCACTCTCAGAACGTAAAAGAAACAAAACATCTAAGAAAAAAAAGACTTAACTGATTTGGTACATTAAGAAAATAAGAATAATTACTTTAGCTGACTAGTATTTAAGTTCTAAGTCCAAAACTGCAGTTCCTCTAATGGCCACTTGAGGCTGGCTCCAACAGTGAGTCAGTCCCCATAGACTCATGTTAAAATGTCCAACTTTACCGCAGAAAAACATGTTTACAGCCTGATGCAAGAACCACTTTTGGCCTCTGTTGACAGTTTCATCCTTAATAACATCTGTAGTGGGGGTTTACTTTCTTTTCTAACGTGGGTACAGCTTAAAGTTAAAGCTGCCCTGACTGACAGGTGACCAACACACTGATACAGCCTCAAACTCCTCCGCCTCGGACTGCAGCCGGCGTCAGTCGTCCTCGTTCTGCTCTGGAGATCTTCTGCAGGCTCGAGGGCCTCAAAGCAGGTGGAGAACTAGATCGTGCTGCTGTGTCGAGCTCACCGAGGCTGCAGAGCAGAACAAAGACTACTGTCACCAGCTGCCGGTTCAACGTTGTGAAGCTGGAGAAGAAACCCACTGGAGAAACAGCTGTTGCTGTTGCTTATTTGTCATGAAGTAGGACCACCATTTTAACTTTACCATTTAATAATACATTTAAGAAAAAGAAAGAGCCCAAATCTGTGGGAAACACTGAATATGGACCCATTTTCATGGACAAGTGAAAATGACCTGTTTCCACACAGAATGCACTTCTGATGTAACTCTTCTGGTAAATAACAAAAAAAAAAAACCTCTTTAAAATATCTTAATATTCAGTTAAATTTCCTGCTGCTTCTTTCACCTCACTGTGTGTACACACACTGTTCATGTCTGTAAACAGCTTCAAAAACTTAAAAGCTACGATGGCGACCCCTGCAGGCCGAGCAGCTCCTCACACTCTGTTTACCTTGTGCTCTGGACATCTCATCGAGAAGTTCTCCTCATTGAGGACACAGCCTGAAAACACAAAGGCAAACACACAACGTGAGCCTTTAAGACTTAAGTACTTTGTCAGCTTTTATTTATTTTTTACACCCTCACTATAAAGATAATCACAGCAGTCAAAATAAACCCAGAATACAAAATAAACAAGAAAACACATACTACTGAGCAGTCACCGACTGCTTCACTGAAACACTAAGTTCTGTAAGTGATCTCCTACCTGACTGGATGGCACATCTGTAGTGATAATTCCTGGAGCAGCCCTTCTGGAAACAGCCCATTATTGCACCTGTTTGCTGGCAGGTGGAACAAACCTAGAAAAAAAAACAAACAAACAAAAAAAACCAAAAAAAACCCCCAACTTAAAATCAGTCAAAACACAGTCCACTTTATTAGGAACACCCACGAGACTGTGGTGATGTTCAAGAAGCATTAATATGTTGGTTGCCAAATACTTTGCATGTCATGTAGCTTCTTACATCACAGTCTGAATTAAGGAACATTACAGAGTACCTATTCTACTCATTTCCAGCTTCACATGTTTATTCTAGGACTCTACCAGAGCAGCTTTGCATGATTCAGTTTAAAATAATCCTCGTTTATCTCATACTGGGCCTTGGTGAAGCCCCTCAGCTCCTCCCCTTTTAAGTCTACTTTCTTCTGATTAGGTGCCCCTCTTAATAAAACAAACAGGTGGGTGGGGCTTATGTGCTGTGTGTCAGAGATGACCATATAAGGGATATCCACTCTCTATGACATCTATGACATCATACAGAGCCAAGAGTAGAAAAAACTGTCTGTAGCTGAGTGTTTAGAGCAGTGTGCAGCCTGAGCATTTCATTATTTGAAACTCTGGCCAAGTTTAATATGAACATAAATCACTGGAGCAGGAGATATACGACAGTGAGTAAGGAAACGCATAAGAGGTCATGGTAAGAAAAATCTGTGATAAGCATTGTAGCTGTTAAAGGAAATTAAATATTTAATTAAGCTCTCAGAGCGACACCTTTTTGGTATACAGACCTTTATGATAAAGGTCCTTATTTGCTGTCACGTATATCCTGTTACAGTGACAGATGTTCCTATTAAACACGGCCAACGCTTCAAACCTTCTTTGCATACATACAAAACCTGGGAAAAGTACCAGATCAACGCTAAAATGCATAAACTTGAATGCACTAGTGGTTTGTGGAGACACAGGTGGAGACTGAAATCACAGGGCCTTGGAAAAAATGTTCATACCCCTTGAACTTTTCCACATTTTGTCACGTTACAACCACAAACTTAAATATATTTTATTGGGATTTTATGTGATAGACCAACACAAAGTAGCACATAATTGTAAACTGGAAGGAAAATGATACATGGTGTTCAAAGGTTTTTGCAAATAAAAATCTGAAAAGTGTGGCATGCATATGTTTTAAGACTTCAAAGCAGATAGCTTACTTTGAAGTCTGTTCAAATTATATTAGTATCAATATGTTTCTGTTCTACTTAACCTATGTTTAGTCTGATGGATGAAATGTTCTGGGACCATTTAGAAGTTTTGGAAAATTAGGTTTTGTAAGGCCTTTTTGATTGTTATATACATAGTTGGTTATTTAGACTTTAGACAGTTAAGTCTATTAGGCTTCTGACATAAATCTGACTGTAAAACAAGTTGTACATATTCATACCTAGTTGTATTTTTTTCTACTCTTGGCTCTGTACGATGTCAGTGAGAGTGGATATTCCTAATATGGTAATCTTAAGCACACAGCTCTCACTGTGAGCACAGAAGCCCCACCCACCTACTGTTTAAAATTTTTAAGAGGGGCAGCCAATCAGAGGAGAGCTGGCTTACAGGGGGGGAGGAGCTAAAAACAGCTTTCAGACAGAGGATGAACTGAGGGGCTGCACAGAGGCACCAAGTATGAGATAAATAAGGATTATTTTGAACTGAGTCATGCAAAGCTGTTCTAGTGGAGCCGCAGAACAAAATATGGAGCTTGAAATGAGCAGCAAAGGTCCACTTTCATATTATTTTTGGTAGGGATGCACCAGCTGATTAAACGAGTTCACTGCCATCGACAAATCAAATAACATTCACCTGGTTGATGTTAGTCTTTTTGTTTTTCACCCCTTATCTTGATTAAAAAATATGAACTTTCTTCTGCTCTTTATTTCATGTAATTTCATGTACATTTAATGTGCGTTGCCCTATTTTATTTTACATTACCGAGCTATTCTACTTTAAACCATAGGTTGCGTTAATGTTTTGGCTGCTGACACAATAATTTCCCAAGCTTATCTTACTCAAAGATTATTTGTTGAAGGGCTGAAGGACTTTAAAACAGTTATTTATTCATGATTAATATTTATTTGCTCCGCCCCCTGGACAAAAGAGGAAATAAAAGACAATAAAAGCAAAATGAAAAAACCAAAACAAAAAAAACCCCCAAAAAACATCTGTATCTACCCTGAATTTGACATCAGTGTATTTCTACATTCCTGCTCAATCATAAATTGTTACAGAATTTCCAAAGTGAAAATCATCCTGTGATGGCTGCCTAGCTCTAACTCTGAATAAAAAGTCAGCTGGTCTGACTTCCTCACCGTTTCCTGTGCGAGCCACGCCGCCTCCTCTAACCCGTACAGTTTTCCTCGGATAAGGAAGACGCCGGCGGACCAGATGCCGCAGTCCTCGTGGATCCAGCACTCATCCAGATGAAGAGGCACCTTTGGGGGAGCATTGCCATCAGCAGCTCCGTTGTCATCTGAGGAATTTACCAAACGGCTTTTAAAGAGTCCGTTTAACTCCTCCTTCTGACCGTCCACGATGGGATAGTACGGGCCATGAAGGTCCCCGAGGCCCATGACGTTGGCGGTGTGGCCGCACAGGCAGCAGAGCAGCGAGGACTCACACCGGCTGTCCGAGCCAAGCCGTCCCGGCTGGAAACAGGAAGTGTTGGGAACGAACCCAGACGGACGCCTGCAGGTGGCCCGCTGTCCTCCTCCGCTGCTCCGAACCATCGCCTCCTCCTGGTAGTTGACCACGGTGCATGCCCTCTGCTCCATGTGAACAAACGGGCAGAAAGCGTCCGATTTCTTCTCCTTTTTCTCCTCGTTAGCGGTCACATATTTGAGCTTGATCTCAGGCTCTCTGGGAGAAAACAGAGCCGAGGGCCCGGTCTGAGGGTGGTGTTTTCTCCGCCGCTTTGTGACAGTTTTTTTGTTAGCCACCGCACTCCTGCAGGCCGAGGCCTTCAGATGCGGTGGTGGCGGCGGGATGCTGCGCTTCTGTTTCTGCTTTGTTCTTTTTAACTTTTTAGTTTCAGGAACCGCAAGCGGCTTCTTTCTTTTGTGATTGATGCTTTTTGCGTTCAAAGCTTTAAGGTGAGGCGGCTGCTGTTGCTCCTCCCTCTGCGGGGACTTCCTGTCCGTCCGAACATCTGCGTCAGACTCCTCTGAGTTGCTACTCGCTCTTTGTGGAGGATTTACCTGCGACTCGTCTGAGCTGGACACCTTCACGACGTAATCCATCACATCATCGGAGTCGCCGCTCTCATTGTATATACCCACGGCGTCGTGTTTGACTCGCCTCCTCAAGCTGTGGCGAGATGCGCTGCAGGTGAACGGCGGGATTTCAGAGACCGACTTTCGTATCCTAGCGCTGCGTCTGACTTCTCGGTGCACAGCTTTTTCGCTCTCACTCCGAGGAGGAGGACTTTTCTGGCAGCAGTTGCTTTTCTTCTTCTGATCGGTGACGGAAACTTCGATGACGTCGCTGTCGTCGCTGGAAATGTCGACCGCAGATTCAGTGTTGTTGCCGTAAACGGCGCCGAGGTCCGACAGGAGGACTACAGGGCGGGTGTGATGTACAGGAATGTCCACCGAGCTGTCTGAGGAGTCTTCAGAGTACGAGCTGTCAGGACTGGGCGAGCTCAGAGGCTGAGGTAGGTGATAACACCCTTGCTCTTCGTCGAGCGAGGACGCGGCGGGGGACAGGGGCTCCACCATGTGTGTCACGCCGTCCTGGATGAAAGAGCCGCACAGGAGCGGCTCCTTCGCGGAGGAAACGAGGAAGATGACATCAGAGCCGCTGTCGCTCTCCTCTCCGCCGCTGCTTTCAGGAACTGGGCCGCCGCTTTGGTCGGGCCCGTAGAAACCTGGATGCCACACGCCGCCGTGGACTCCGTCGTGGTACAGATCCAGCCCCGGAGCGAGTGACGTGTTCATGTAGCCCCCCAAAGACTCGGGTCCTTCTTCCATGTCCCTGCAGCGCACGGGTGCTCCCGGCTGCGTGGAGAGCGAGCTGAAGGAGGACGAGGCTCTGGATCTGTACGAGGAGGCAAGGTCCGTGCTGCAGCTCGGCGGGCGTCTGTGGTACCACTCGGGCTTCTTGGCCAGGTCCATGGCTTCGGCGTGGCTGCGGGTCAGCGGGTTGTAGCTCTTTGACAGGTCCATCGCCATGAGAGGAGGATCCTGGGAGGACACGTCCATCACTGCAACACACAGAGGAGCAAAGTGTTGTGATCTACTTCACTGGTGAGAAGCTGGCACAGTTTCCCAGTGACGAGAAAACCAGAACAGATAATACTTTAAGATCTGTGTTTTCTTTTTGTTTTTTAAGTGGACAATAAATGTGCTACAAAATTTAAGAATTAATAAAATAAAGAAAACAGACTTAAAGAGTCAGTTCAGTGTAGGTAAACAGAGGAGGGTCATATAACCTGCTGCTATTGTTTGTTGATAATATATAAGAAAGGGCAGTGCACGTTGTTTTATATGAGCACAGGTCCATCATGTGACGGGGGAATTTATGCTTCAGCGGGAAATTCAGGCCATAGGTTACATCATAACTGCAAAACCTCTCTGAAACCCTACGATGTAACCTGACGTGCACCTTCACAGAAATGTAACTACACTTCGCATTTGTTTCTATCATGGCTGGCACCTCATGTAAAACACCACGAGGTAATTAACACATAATGCACCACGCACAAGCATAAATGCCAGCAACGACGTCGGACACTTATGTAGGTTTCGTCGTAGGATCTACAAAGATTCACCGCAGAGTGAATCTTGTGTGCACTCTGTAGAAACCACAATGAAACAGTGATGGATCTCTTCTGGAAATGCACCCACCCATTTGTATTTTCTGTGGGGGGTTTTTTTTTATTTAAATTGTTTGTGTTCAAAAAAAAAGAAAAAAAAAAAAAAGAGTGACAGATTTAGCCATACTGGCTAATTGTCATCTCTGGTCCTTTACAGGTTAAATGCTCATTAAAAAGAAAATAAACAAATAGTAGAACAACAACGCAACAATGTGGTCTGTAAAAACATATTAGGAAATAAGCACACAAACGCACAGATAAACAGGGTTAGGACAGCATGAAAGCATCAAGACATTTATAAATAATTAGGAATGAAGCAGTTGCCAATGTCAAATGTTTTCAAACACCTGTTCTCCGTCTCCGGGATTATCAATAACAAGTATTGATCGATCCACAATGATAATAATATAAATAGTTACATAATTCTTTGTTTTTGTACAGTTATGGTTACAGACTCCCTTCCCACCTTCCTGCATTTGTATTTTGAGCTTAATTATTTCCCCTCAAAAAAAGACACACAATAAACAAAGTTTAATAAATATGAAGTTTATGAATTAAAGCATTAATGTTATTTTTTCTCACTTTTCCATCCTGCTAATAATGTTTTGTTTTTGTTTGGTTTTTTGGTGAAGTGAAAACCTGATATGACAGCTTTAATGTATATGAGGAATATTGATAAAAGGATTTTCTTACGCCCTAAAAATTCAGTATCGGCCCTTTAAAATCAAATATCGATCGGGCTGTAGATGTAACTTACTATTATTTTATTTATTTTGCCACACAAGCAGTAAAATCTTTAATTTACTTTTAAATAACACACGGAAAAGCAGTTAAATATCACAATAATTAATATTTGGCGATTAGGAAGATGACTGAAATGACTGATTGATGAAAAAACTAATTCATCGATAAGTTGTGTCAGCTTTTCCTCAAACAGGTAGGCCCGTTCACGCTTACACCCCCTAAAAGCTGCCTGTAACAGGTTTTCTGCCGTTACTTAAACAGCTGCGGATCTTACCCCTGAGGTGGCGGCGGTTGGGGCGGACCTCCCCGGTCCTGACACTGCGGGCTTTAGGGTGACACCTTCCCCCGGAGCAGCGCAGATAGCGCGGTTAGCTAACGCAGCTCTCCAGGCCCATCGCCCGGACTGGATGTAAACAGCAGCGCCAGCCCCAGCTCATGCTAGCCGGACAGCCAGCCGCCGTTGGCCCGCTAAGCTGCTCTGAAACGCAGCCGACACTCGACGCGACGAAGACCCGTGAACATTTCCGCGGAGGTGAAATCCACCAGGTAAACCCCGACCTCCTGTTACCGACGGTGTTTTAAAGTTGTCATCATGGACGCCTCCTTCCTGCTGAGTGAAGTCAGAGCGAAAAAACAGCAGCGACGCCGGAAGAGAAGGAGGCACCTTCAAAGTAAAAGCTATCCATCCATCTTAAATTAATATAAACAATAAAACAAAAACACAGCCTGATTAAATTAAACAGATGATTTCCACAGCCTCATGTCACATTTACTGATCCAGTACCAATCCCACCTCACTCAGAACACCCCCAAAAAAACAAAAAAACGTGCAGCTCTGTTCTGAATAGATTCTGCTGTTTTAAAATCCCTGCAGCATAATTTAATGCAGGTTAAACACAAAAAAATCAAACATTTAAAAAAGCTTTCTGATATAATACTGCTTTTAAAATGTTCTCGGTCTGAATGTGGGAGTCACCGTCAGTCACTAACTGAGACTCTGGAATAACCAGCTTTCCAGGTGTGCTGCACATGCAGGTACGTGTTGTGTGTTTGGCTGATTTTAATTCTTTCAGTTAACTTTGAAATAAACTAATTCATAGAAATTCTTAACATGGGATCAAATTACAAAAAACAAACAAACAAAACAACATATTTTTTGGCAAATACAAAATATATATATATTTTTTTCAGTATATATATATATATATGCGCTGCTATTCAAGCATTGATGATTTAAACAGCAACAATTTTAACTTTAATCATAAATTTTTGTGTTTTTTTCTGTTCTACTTATCCCAAAAGTCAGGAATGTCCCTGCCTTTGGCATTAAGTATATCCTTTTTTTATAAGAACTTTTCTTGACTATTGTATTCTTATAATTTATACTGAAACCAATAACACTATAAAATGACATACACAGAAATATTAAAGTAACTTTCCATCTTCTGCTTCATGCCAAATAGGGCTTTTATTGTGAAATGTTCCCCTTTAACCTTCAGGTATCTTCAATTTCTTCTTCTGTCCAAAGGAGCCTGATTATTTCCTGCTGCACCTTCACAAAATATCAGAATAACTTAATAATGAAAAAAAAAAACAGCTCTTTATTGTGCAAATTATTGCTGGATTTTATTTTTATTAGAGGAGAAATAATGAACAGGAAGCTATACAGTACGGAGGACCAGAACTGCCAAAATCATTAATAAATAAATGAGTCAATAAAAAGTTCTTATACCATTAAAGGCACCCAGTGGAATACAAAAGATAAATGTAAGCATTAATTAATTTATTTTAAAAAATTATTTAACCTTTAGCACAATGAAAGACGACACCATCGGTTCAATGAGCCAAATTCTTTTAATAAAAATAACACTGAAGTGTTCAAGCCTGAATATAAATATAAATTACAGTGCAGCTGTATCAGCCAGAAGACGAGTTTAATTTAAAATAATTAACTGCTTAAAAAAAAACAAAGAAATTCAGATTAACAACAAAACAAATATTTTACAGTGGGTTTTTTCAGGATAATCAGTAAATATAAACACACCACAAACTCAGTGTCAGAAAGGTTAAAGCAGTACCAACACATTTATTTCTAAAAAAAAGTCCAAAGTAAAGCTGAGGGTGAGGTGGGATATGATTAAAAAAAATAATAAAAGTGATCAGTCATCACGGTGAAGTTCGCCCCAGCGCCTGATGAGCCAGCCTCAGGTTTTCTCTCAGCTCCTCCGCCTCTCGCTCCGCTTTCGCCCGTACGATGCTCAGCTCCGTGTACATGTCCTTGAACTTCCTCGTCGTGTTCCTCTTGTCCTGGGACGCCAAAATAAATACATTAAAAAAATAAAAATAAAAAAAAAATCAAGAAAAAACACAAACAAAAGGGTGGCTCGAGCTCTGGAGTTTCTTGTCTTAATGAGCCAACACCACAGGTTCATAACGCTGACCGTGGAGGGCAGAGAAGTGATGGGTGTGACATTAAAGACAAGAAACCTCACCACGAATCACACAATGAGACATTTATACATAAATGGTTTAAACATACTGTCGGTGTCTTTTCAAAATGATTCAGTGACCAATCGAATGTCCACGTAACCTCGATTCTATGAGGTAACAACGTCAACATTTTGCCCTCTACAGTGCACTTTTTGCCACCATACCACAGGCAGATCTGTCAGAGGAAATAATGTCGCCGTTTCAACCATGTTTGCTAAGTAATGATGTGCTACCTGTTGTCTATCTACAGAGCTGTGGTTAGGCTAGTATAAACACATTAGCACAGGGAAGATGGAGGATGACAGTTAAACTGCTCTTAGTAAAACATTCACGTTGAGCGTCCCTGATGGGCAGCAACAAATGCCATCATACAGCAGAAATAAGATACCAAAAACAGACCAAACTTCAGCCAAGAGAACGTCTGAGATGATCCACCCACAACACGAAGTCAGTCATTTATATGTTGCTGTGTGGTTTGGATCACTCGCTGTGAAAAAGTCCTGATCCTGAGTAAGTCCAGAGTGAAATCTGAGTCGGCCCGAGAGTGATTCTTCTCTGAAGTGTTCAAATATTTGGTGTCCGATGCACCGTGAGCCCATTGGCTGTAGTTACACTGTGAGTTTTTAAAAACTTAAAGCAGAAAGATGTGCTTCACATGAATACTGCTGATTAATAGTTTTTGGGTGCTCATATTTA
>VVAS01117339.1:0-10880 GCA_015103295.1 Ptychochromis oligacanthus
TCCCTGAGCCTGGTTCTGCCGGAGATTTCTTCCTGTTAAAATAGAGTTTTACCTTCCCATTGTCGCCAAGTGTTTGCTCATAGTGGGTCGTATGATTATTGGGGTTTTCTGTCTAATACTTTAGGGTCTTTACTCTAACATATAAAGCGCTGTAAGGCGACTGTTGTTTTGATTTGCTGCTACATAAATAAAAATAAATTGAATTGAATTTGTGTATCTTTTAAAGTAATGTTAGCAAGGCATACCCCACAACAACAAATCATTCTTAAGAGCAGACTTTGACAGTAACAAGACTTTGTATCTGTTTATTTATAGGGAGTGGCACCTCTACAAATCACACCTCTAATCTCATCTCTTTGAACTGCGCATTTCACTCCAAGTAGATTTGAAGAAATCATTAGCTCACAGGTTTACCTACTTTTTCTAGGCTGGAATGTGAGTGATTACTCTGTGTTTAATAAAATTACTTAGATGAGCATCAGACTTTTTTTTTATATATTCACCTCAAAAAGCCTGATAATTCATATATTTTTGTTACACCTACATGCACCTAAATAAATGAATCCAGAAGTACAGATGCTTCAAAACTCTGGCAGTTTACAAAAAATTAAGCTTGTGGCACCATCTTGTGGGCCTCTCTGACTGTAAATCTTCATCTCTTCAGACAAATCACCACGTTAAAGTGGCAGAAGGTTTGAAAATTTGTGAATTGGCAACTTCAAAACAGTGTTTCTGTGCTCACAACAGGCAGACTTGGGCCCTCTGCTGGAGACTAAGACTGGTTCCACACCTGGTGACTATGACTCATGGGTGTAGGTCAAGGTCCAGATTCCACAATACTTTTGGGGGAGGGAGGAGTGATATAGAGAAATAGCTTCAACAGAAAGCTGGCATAGCTCAGCAGCTAGTCATCTCCTCCTCTTTCTAGTGATGAAAACCTTTGAAGAAGCTGAACTCTGCTTTCCGCAACTTCTCAACTCCTCCTGCAGGAAAACTATGCATACTCGATCAGTTTAAATCCTCATTTATATTATATTGTCCTCAATATCTTTTCTCACTGTGACTCTTAACCTGCTGGTCATCATCTCCATCTCTCACTTCAAGTAATGAAATGTATCATCACTTTATAAAAGGAAATGTTTTAGTTTTATCTGCTGGAATGACAATGGTTTCTACAAACAACGATTGTGTTGCTCTCTTTCCTCCCCAGGAAACTTCACACCCCCACCAACCTCCTCCTCCTCTCTCTGGCTATCTCTGATTGCTTTGTGGGCTTTGAAATGTTCTTCCAAATTATGATTATAGATGGGTGCTGGTTACTCAGTGATCTTATGTGTGCTCTGCGTTGTGTTTTGGACTATATTATTACCTCTGCTTCTGCAGGAACAATGGTGCTCATATCAATCGACCGCTATATGGCCATTTGTTACCCTCTATATTACCCAAGCAAAGCCACTCTAAAAAAGCAAAGCTGTGTGTTTCACTGTGTTGGACAATTTCCGCTATCTGTCACACTCTGATGCTGAAAGATAATCTGGAACAACCAGGCAGGTATAATTCCTGTTCTGGAGAGTGTGTAGTTGTTGTTGACTATGTTGCAGGATTTGTAGATCTTTTTTTGTCCTTTATTGGTCCCGTCACTGTCATCATAGCTCTGTATCTGAGAGTATTTATGGTCGTTGTTACTCAGGCTCGTGCCATGCGGTCTCATATTGCAGCTGTCACACTTCAGAGTTCAGTAACTGTTAAGAAATCTGAACTGAAAGCAGCCAGGACTCTTTGGTGTTGTTGTTGTGTTTCTGTTATGTATCTGCCCATATTTTTGTGTTACACTTACAGGCCAAGATGCTCTGCTCAATACTTCATCTCTTGCCTTTGTTACATGCTTGGTCTACTTTAATTCCTGTTTAAACCCTTTAATCTATGCCTTGTTTTATCCCTGGTTCAGGAAATATGTTAAATTAATTGTTACACTTGAGATACTGAACTCTGGCACCTGTCAGACTAATATTTTATAGAGTGGAGTTCCTGAAAAAATCATTTTAGACACATTTAGGTGAGTGGGATTTATTTATGTATCTTAAAAATTTAATTTTTATTTTACAGCAATACTCTAAAATGTGACATGTTCTATGCTGAAAACCATTCAGCATTATTGTTATTATATGGGAGAGTAAACATGTCTATGTTGAAATATTCTAATAGTGCATGGGTTAGTATCCCTTTAGTCTCTTTGTTATGGAAATGAAATGTAATGTACACTACTTCAATACTAATCAATACTGCACTTGTGCAATACTTGCAGCATGAATGTTTCAGCCACATATGCTTCTTCACTTTTGTCCACAATTAATCTTTTCATTTACAGTACTATGCAAAAGTCTTGAGCCACACCTCAGTTCTCTCTGTTTTGCTTGGAAAATGGGAAACACGTGCAGCGATTTTGTTTGAAAAATGTGCAAACATACAAGGAGTTTGTACAGTTCTAACGAGCTTCAAAGTCAATATTTCGTAAGACCACCTTCACTCTTCAACAGATTTCTTGTAATTTCCTTATGAAGTCTTCAGGAAAAGTTCTCCAGGCTTCTTGAAGGAAATTCAAAGCTCTTCTTTGGATGTTGGCTGCCTTTTGTTTTGTTGTCTGTCATGATGATCCAACACTGCTTCAATAATGTTGAGGTCCTGGCTATAAGGAGGCCCATTTTTGTCCAACATCTTATTTGCAACAAAACCTTTAGCATGTCACTTAACAGTTGAGGACCTACTAATCCATTGCTTAGAGCCACTGTGAAGTTGCCAAGGTTGTTTGAATTTACTGAAGTACTATCAGCTTTGTATATTGACTTTAACAGTGTTGTTTTCGTTGACGATTTTAATATTCATATTGACAAGTCCAATAATGGCAGTGCCGAAGAATCTTTGCATACTTATAACAATGGACGTATCCTAGGCCTTGTTATTTCCAAAAGTCCACACATTTCTGAGGCTGTGCTGACCGAATGATCTCTCTGACCAAATCGAATCAAATCAAAACCCGAGTAATCAGAAGGCGCTTTATTAATGAAAATACTGGCAAATTGTTTACCCAGACCTATATACACACACCAGCTCTTTCTACACCTGCTGTCGATGATGTTGACAGCTTTAATCTTAAAGTTGCTAATGCTATTGATGCCATTGCTCCCATAAAGACAAAAGTCACCACAGAATTACGATCCCCTACACTAATTCTAAAAGTGAATTCTGCCAGAAAACACTGAAATAGTTGTTTTTCAGCCCTAAAGAAAAAAAAGAATTGAAGTCTCCACCTATCTGTAAAGTGTGATGCTTAAATCTTCAATCCAGGCCAGAAATCTTAGAGTAATTATGGACTGTGACCTATATATTGAGAGCCACATGAAGACAATTGCAAAGTCAGCCTATAACAATTTTAGAAATATAGCAAAAATTAAATTATGTCTGTTCAAAGTCGATACTGATACTGTAACAGTGTCTTTAAAGTTCTTCGTAAAATAATCAGTGAGACGTCTACAACTCTTTCAGAATGCTGCAGCTAGAATTTGAACAAACACCAAAAAGGTGGCACACATTATTCCTATTCTCAGATCTCTACATTGGCTCCCTGTGTCTGAGGAAACCAGTGTCAAAGGATAGACTTTAAAATACTACTACTAGTTTACAAAGTACTAAATGGACTTGAGCATAGTTTCAAATCTACTTGTGCTTACAAAAGATCCAGAACTCTCAGGTCAACAGGAACAGACCTTCTATGTGTTCAAAGAATTAGAACAAAACAAAGTGAAGCAGCTTTTAGTTTTTATGCTCCTCACCTGTACAGCAAACTTCCTGAACACCTGAGATCAGCAAAAACTGTTACTTCATTTAAGTCAGGGCTCAAAACTTTAGTATTTGAAGTAGGTTATCAATAAATCATATCTGCAACCTCCTCTTAACCTTTTATTTGTTTTAATTTCTAGAGTAAAATGTTATGTTTTGGGGACATAACATGGTGACTGGGGCCTCCCATACTTTTACTGCTGTTTTGACACTGGTTTTACTAAGGCTGTAGAGAACAGTACCTGGATTTGTGGTGGGTATATATTGATCTTTCCATTTATGATGAGATGAGGGATGGATAGGTGGATATATGCACTGATATCTACCTATCATAGGTTGATCCTCATACAGTATCCACCTATCATGTATACATAGAATTGTATTTAATTATTTGTATTTACTCAGAATTACCTGGCAAGTGTTAGAACTAACTTTATGTTCTCCCTCCTTTCAGTTACTTCTTTCTCCTAAAACTTGTGAGCTGCTGCATTTTGGTGGGATGGCAGAACATTAGAGGAGTTTATGTAACAATTCTTTTGTTATCACTGGTCATCTCACTGATTTGTTGAGTGGATAAGTTTCAGTTTTATTTTCTACATGCCATTGCACGTTTCAGTGCATAAAATTGCTCTGATGGTTGAAAAACCTGTCTGACCATCTCCTCACTGTCCCTGCTGAAGAAAAGCATCCCCACAGCATGATGCTGCCACCACAACGTTTCACTGTGGTGATGGCGTGTTCAGGATGATGTGCAGTGTTAGGTTTCCACCACACAGCGTTTTGCATGTAGGCCAAAAAGTTCAGTTTTGGTTTCATCTGACCACAGCACCTTTCTCCACGTGTTTGCTGTGTCCCCTACATGGCTTGTGGCAAACTGCAAACAGGACTTCTTATGGCATTCTTTCAACAATGGCTTTCTTCTTGTCACTCTTCTATAAAAGCCAGATTTGTGGAGTGGCACTACTAATAGTTGTCCTGTGAACAGATTCTCCTACCAGAGCTGTGGATCTCTGCAGCTCTTACAGAGTTATCGTGGGCCTCTTGACTGCTTCTGATTAATGCTCTCCTTGCCTGGCCTGCCAGTTTAGGTGGCCGGCCATGTCTTGGTAGGTTTGCAGTTGTGCCATACGCTTTCCATTTTCAGATGATGGATTGATCTGTGCTCCGTGAGATGTTCAAAGCTTGGGATATGTTTTTATAACCTAACCCTGCTTTAAACTTCTCCATAATTTTATCCCTGACCTGTCTTGTGTGTTCCTTTCTCTTTATGATGCTCTTTGTTTACTAATGTTCTCTAACAAACCTCTGAAGCCTTCACACAGCAGCTGTAGTTATACTAAATGGTAAATGGACTGGTTCTTATATTCACACACATTCTTACAGCCACTTTTGTCTACACACAAGTGCTTTCTATCCAACATTCACACACATCCACACTCCGATGAACGCATCGGGAGCAACTCGGGGGTCAGTATCTTGCTCAAGGATACTTTGGCATGCAGACCGGAGCAGACTGGAATAGCCAAGAATCGAACCACCAACCTTCCGATTAGTAGATGACCTGCTCTACCTCCTGAGCCACAGCCACCCCTACTGAGATTAAAGTACACACAAATGGATTCTATTTACTAATTTGGTGACTTCTGAAGTCAATTGGTTGCACTGGATTTTATTTAGGGGTATTCAATTCAATTCAATTCAATTCAATTTTGTTTATATAGCGCCAAATCACAACAACAGTCGCCTCATGGCGCTTTATATGTTAGGGTAAAGACCCTAAAAATTAGAGTAAAGGGGACTGAATACAAATGCATGCAACACTTTTCAGATTTTTATTTGTAAAACATTCTGAACACCATGTATCATTTTCCTTCCACTTCACAATTATGCACTACTTTGTGTTGGTCTATCATATAAAATCCCAATAAAGTATATTTAATTTTGTGGTTGTCATGTTACAAAATTTGGAAAAGTTCAAGGGGTATGAATACTTTTTCAAGGCACTGTACCTCATCTTTAGGATGTCAGGGTTGTGTGCTCTGTTGACATGTCCTTACCCTAACCCCCTGCACTCTATTGTTTTGTTCTCCCCTCCTGAGAACCTGATAAGCTGTCATGGGCTGGCAGATGAGTTATTTCACTTGACAACTTGTATTTCTACCATTGTTCTCTACAAAAAACTAGGCTTTACTGAAGTATACTAGTGATGGAGTTAAATACAGTGCTGTGAAAAAAGTATTTGCCCACTTCTTTTTTTAGTTTTTGTTGCACATTTGTCACACTTAAATGTTTCAGATCATCAAACAAATTTTAATATTAGACAAAGATAACCCAAGTAAATGCAAAATGCAGTTTTTAAATGATGATTTAATCTTTTAAAGGAAAAAAAGCTATCCAAACCTACCTAGCCCTATTTAAAAAAAATAATTGCCCCCTAAAGCTATAAATAAATAACTGGATGGCACAACCAGTTATATTACTCGGAAGGTTCTGATTTCCAAAGATGATAATCTCCGTCTTATTTTTTCATTGAGCAACAGAAAGTTCTTTTTAAACCAATCTTTAATATCTTGAAGGCAGTCAAACAGAGGCTGCCACGGAGCAGTAGCATCCAAGTTAATGGGAAAATAGACTTGGATGTTGTCCGCACAACAGTGAAAAGCAATACTGTATTTCCTAAAAATTGAACCCAGGGGAAGTAAATATAAGGAAAACAAAATAGGACCCAAAATGTATCCCTGAGGAACGCCGGAGCAAACAGGAGCAGAAGAAGAGAAATCACCTATGGATACAGAGAAAGATATCTCTGATAGGTATGATCTAAACCGAGACAAAACTGTGCCTCTATGACCAATAACATGCTCAAGTCTTAATAAGAGAATACTGTGATCAACAGTATCAAAGGCAGCAGTCAAATCTAGCAGGGCCAAAACAATAGGGCCACCTGAGTCAACAGTTACCAAAAGGTCATTTACAACTCTAAGAAGTGCAGTCTCAATACTATGTCGAGGTCTAAAACCAGACTGAAACTATCATATATACCATGAGTATCCAAGAAGGACTGAAGCTGATTTGCAATAACTTTTTCCAGGATTTTAGACAAAAGGAGTCATTTGGAAATAGGCCTATAATTTAGACAGCACATTTGAATCAAGATTTTTCTTTTTGATGTTGGGCTGAACAACAGCATGTTTAAAAGCAGCTGGTACACAGCCAGATGACAATGAAGAAATAAGAAAAGATATAATACAAGGCCCAATACTATGAAGAGTTTCTCTAAAATAGCATGAGGGAAGAATATCATGAGGGGAGTTAGAAGGTCTTAGATGACAGAATACCTCCTGTAAAGCAAAAAAATTCACAGGCTCAAACCGGTGGAAAACAGCTGGGCAAATAGAAAATAAAGACAGGTCTAAACCAGAATGCGACTGCACAAGTGGAAGCCTCAAATCTGAAATTTTATCATTAAAAATGTTCAAAAAGACACCGAACATGGATTTACAACAGAATAAAGAAAGTTAAATAAAGCTCGAGGTTTATGGCTATGAGTGGAAATCAAATTAGACAAGAAAACGGATTTTGCAGCTTTGACAGCTTTCTGGTATACAGATAAACATCTGCGCAAGTGCCCTAAAGAAACCTGAGAACGGTCCTTCTTCCACATTCTTTCGGCACGCCGGCATTTGCGTCTAACAGCATGAGTTGTTTCATTTATCCATGGTTGCTGTAATGGCTTGCTATGTTTAATCCTGTACGGAACAACATCGTCAAGAATATGACAACATGTCAAATTAAAGCGGTGTAGAAGTTCACCAACATGTAACTCAGTACAAGAGTTAATATCACAAAGAGCAGAATTAGAAAAAGCAAAGAAAAAATGACCATCAGTCAAGGGTTTATTGTGCGAACACGCTGCACCTGTCTCCTGCTGGACAAACCTGCATCATACACCGCGATGTTGAACAAAACAGGAAGACGGTCCAATATTCCACAGTCTCTAATATTAATAATACTCACATCTAGGCTATAAGACAACACCAGATCAAGGATATGACCATTTTCATGAGTTGGGTTATGCACCCATCGTGTGAGTTTAAACATACACCACCGCACAAAGAATAGAAGGAAAAGAGTTCAGCTCCAAGAGCTGTAATTCAAAACTGGGATAGGAAACCGATGATAGCTGACAACAACGAAAAAAAACCAGCATGGGATAGCTTCTGTTTTAAAAACAGAAGCTATCCCTCCCCTTGTTCCAGTGGTCCTTGGAGAGCTGAAAAAGACCAATCCGCGGGGAGAAATTCTGAAAAGGAAGAAAACTCCCTAGGTCTGAGCCGAGTTTCTGTCAAAAAAAATAAAATCCAAGTCTGAGGACATAATAAAATCATTTAAAATAAAGGTTTTGTTTGCCAATTACCTAGTGTTCAATAGCGCCATCTGAAATGTTGTCAAATTCCTAATAACAGGGAGGCATCTCAGTCGATGTAGGTTATCATGATTCACGCCGCCATAGTAGGATAGCACCCAACACCAAACAGGTTGGGGGTCCACCAGCAGAACAGAGCAACCAGAGAAACCCATTTGCTGGATTCAACGACATCTTGACTTGGCCAAGCGTCGAAGAACAGGGAAAGATGGCCGAAAGCCCCTAATGGAACGACAGTTCATCAACCCAACAACTCTCAGGTGAGTCTTGATATGAACAAGAAGGCCCGCTTTTTCACACACCTACAAGGAAGGGTAGGTGGTAGACGACGTAGACAATCTGGTACATCTGTCAAAAAAAGAAGAAGATATCCAAGGTTATGTCCTGGTTCACGGGTTTCCAGTTCAGCCAGTCGGAGACGTAAGAGCTTGATGATCATAGACTAGTAGAGCAGAGCCATCAAAACAGTAAAAGAAAAGAAAAATAACAACAAGAACAACAAATAAGAGCTGAGAAAGACGGCCTGCCGTACACACTGGCGCCATCTTGTTCAGCGTGTCCCAAACAGAAAGAGAGGCCATGGAGAAGTATATCCGAGAATCCCTGGCAGCGGCGATACTTCTACCATCATCTTTTACGCTGGGTGCAGGATTTTTCTTTGTGGCAGGGAAAGACAAGACCTTAAAACCATGCATGGATTATAGGGGCTTAAATCAGATAACTATACAAAAACAAATATCCTCTCCCCCTTATTAGCTTCACGTTTGGGATTCTACAGGAAGCTACCATCTTCTCTAAGTTAGATCTCAGAAACACTTACCAACTAGTCGGAATACGTGAGGGGGACGAGTGGAAGACATCCTTTAATACACCACTGGGGCATTTTGAATAACTAGTCATGCCCTTTTGCCTCACTAACTCACCCACTCTCTTCCAGGCCCCTTATTAATGAGGTTCTCCAGGATTTCCTGGACATCTTTGTTTTTGTCTATATTGATGATATCATGATTTTTTTCTAAGGATTTGGAGGTACACCGCTGCCATGTACGCCAGGTGCTACAGAGACTCCTGGAAAACAGGTTATATGTCAAGGCAGAGAAATGTGAATTCCATGGACCATCTGTTACTTTTTTGGGTTATGTGTTTGAGGGCGGACAGGTGAAGACAGAACTGGAGAAGATCAAGGCAGTAGCTGAATGGACCAGTCCAACAACCTGTAAACAGCTCCAATGTTTCCTCGACTTTGCCAACTTCTAACGACGATTCATTTGCCACTAACCAAGCTCAACTCTTCCAAGGTTCCTTTTCTCTCGTCCACAGATTCTGAAGCTGCCCTTCAAGACTTGAAGAAGAGATTGTTACAGCACCCGTGTTGATTCAACCAAACCCTAAGCTGCAGTTCATAGTGGAGGTGGATGCCTCTGACTCCGGGGTAGGCGCGTGCTTTCCCAGCGCTCTGGGCCCGAAGGTATGCTTCATCCCTGTGCCTACTTTTCCAGACATCTTACATCCACCAAGTGGAACTATAACGTCATAGACCCTGAGCTACTAGCCGTCAAGCTAGCACTGGAGGAGTGGCGACACTGGTGGGAGGGGGCCGAACGGCACTTTGTGGTATAGACTGATCACAAGAATCTCTGTTATTTACAAACTTCTAAGAGACTGAATTCCAGACAGGCCCGCTGGTCACTATTCTTTGGACGTTTTAACTTTTCCATTACATTCCGACCTGGTTCTATGAACACCAAGCCTGAATTTCTGTCTCAACAGTGTTCCCCTGAGGATGAGGTTTCTGAGCCAGCCAACATTCTACCTCCCACTTGCAGTGTAGGAGGCATCACCTGGGAAATTGAGAACACTACTCAACAGGGGCTTCAAACTTACCCAAACACTGGAAACAGCCCCCTAACCTTAGATATGTCCCCTACTGCGCACGCTCATGGGTTATCCACTGGGGCCACACTGCTAAGTTCACGTGCATACCCGGGGTAAGTAGAACCATCATCCTCCTTAAACGCTGTTTTTGGTGGCATTCTTTAAGTGTGCTTAAGTTCCGGTTTTCACTCTCAGACAAATAGCCAAACAGAAAGACAATCCAAGAGTCGGACGCAGCTCTCCGTTGTGTTTTAGCTCACAACCCTTCCACCTGGAGCTCACACCTTACCTGGGTCGAATACACTCATACCTCCCTTACTTTTTCCCTTACCTCTTCTGCTACAGGATTCTCCCCCCTTTGAAGCGTCTCTAGGTTATCAGCCATCATTAGAGGAGGAGTTGGCGGGTCTGGGAGTAGACCAGGGCAGCCCTTCTTTGCACTGCGGACCAGAACCGGCACCTGGCTGACCAGAGGAGGACTCTAGCCCCTTGATATACTGCAGGTCAGAAAGTTTGACTTTCCTCCAAAGATATTCCATTAAAATCTGTTTCAAGGAAGTTAAGTTAGCTCCACGTTACTCAGGCCTCAGTCCCACTGCTGTTCGTTTGAAGCTTCCACCACTGTTGAGAATCCACCTGACTTTCTATGTCTCACAAGTTGAACCAGTCTCTTGAAGTCCAATGAAGGTTATGAAGGATACTGCTATACCAGCACTATCTCTATTTAATACTGTAGTATTTT
>VVAS01117347.1:0-17701 GCA_015103295.1 Ptychochromis oligacanthus
CTCTTTCTAGTCCCTGTTAGTACTCTTGCTGCAGCATTCTGGATTAACTGAAGGCTTTTCAGTGAGCTTTTAGAACAACCTGATAATAATGAATTACAATAGTCCAGCCTAGAAGTAATAAATGCATGAATTAGTTTTTCACCACCACTCTGAGACAAGATGTTTCTGATTAATTAAGATAAATAAATACTAAATGTATAAAATATTCTGTGCCAGTGCTCTTGTCTGTTATTTCCCAATTCTTTCTTAGAACATCCAGCACAGGATTAACACAGGAGACAGCCAGACAACAAGACACTGTCACATCCACGTGCAACCAATTTAGAATCACCTCTAGATGGTGGGAGGAAGCTGAAGGGAAAACCTGCACTTGTACAGGAAGAACATGCAACACCAAAAGGTTCAAACCAGGAAGCTTCTTGCTGCGAGTTGACAGTGCTAACTACTGCATCAACATGCTGCCCTTTTTGTCAACATGTCTGGCCAGAAATATATAGCAATTCTAATTTCTGAACATGTTTGTATACTTGGAAAGTTGATTATTTGTATATGTTGAGTTGTATTCTTTCATGTTGACAATTCCCACTTTGTTTCTCAAATTTTCACCGCTGTGACTAAAATTAATTGGTATGCTTCAAATTCATTTTTAATTAATTAAAAATTAGTGAAATAATTGTGTGGAGTGAAGTGAAATAAATTTGTCTCTAAATGACAAAATACTTAGTTTGCATGACAATATTAACCGTGTTACCAAATGTCATAGATTAAGGCATGTAGGTTGTATTATAATCTATTCATGGTAGGACCATTGACACATTTATAATTATGGCATTTTCCTTCTTTTTGCTACTTACATGGTTAACCAGGGACTGCTAAGAGATTAAATGAAGCTGAAGTCAGTGTTCAGTTACAGAAGTCCAATTATCGGCTGTGTCTTTGCTGTAATAGACATTTTCCACCACCAGATGTCATGCTGCATTCATTGTCAACAAGATAAGATTTAACTGTCAATATTAAGCTGAATACACACAGTAGAACTCAATCTCCACAAATGTGCCATTGTGTTGTGTTTTTTTTTCTTGTTTGTTTGTCTTCTGCTCTTTATTGTTAATGTCCAATTCATTTTGGAATATAGAAATAATGTTTTCATTGGTCTTAAATCTGATAGGCTAGCTACTGCATATAAGTCATGCTATAAAACTTTGCACCGGTTGATAAATATTCAGTTGGCTGCACCAGTTTTTATTTCAACATCAGCCTACAAATGTAAATCTGAAAGTGAAATGCTGCTATTTACGTGCAACAAATTTTCTTTATCTTAAAACATTTTTATCTTTTGGCTGCCTGCAAACTGTAAAATGTAAGCCAAATGTCATGGCCCAGTGAAGCTATAGTATTACACAGGTAGAGCGGTAAAGCTGTTCAAGCGTCATCAAACAAGACGCTTCAGACCTTGAATGCAACTTGATGCCCCGTCCCTGAATGTCTCAAACAGCAGAGGTTGAAACAGCACACCGCTGATTAATTTATAAACCTAATGAAAAACTAATGTTAAAACATTTTACCAGTTGAGCTGCTGAAATGCTGTGATTGCCATTTCATAACTAAAGTGTGAAAAAGTGAGAAGAGAAATGTATTAGCTTATGCTGAATGTCAGTTGTGTTGATGTCAGAGAATGGCTGTGATTTTCCCATATCATGTCTCTCAAGTGTTTTCATAGTATGTGCACATCAGGTACCTTTTGATCATGTAGTATGTCTCTGCACCTGTTTGTACAAAGTCTGTTTAAATGTCATGACTGAAAGAGCACATTGGTAAGCACTCAAAAACACATCTGGCAAGTAGTCGCTGCATGCCTTCTGGTATGCATTCAGTAAAATGGAAATGCAATTTGTTTCCTCCATAGTTAAAATTAATCCTTAAGACATTTAAAAGTATAAATGATAGGTTTTGCCTTTTGAGACAGTGACATGAGTGTCTTTAAGGTGTAGTCTAAAATAATTTCAGTGTAATTATTTCACCTTTAGTCTTTGAAAGGGTACAAATGTCGAAATGATCTTCTGTTCGGCAGCCAGCCCACTTTTGTGCCAACCTGTACTTTTCCTGAATGTGTAATTACCAGTGAGCATCTGGGTAAACCAAATTTATCTTGATCTACCAGCATATCATGAGGGTGAAAATGATCAAAATTAAAGGAACACAAACAACAAGGGGTGGAACCACATAAATGCTCTTTGGGAACATTGTGGCCTAGCTTTTATTCCTGTTTGGCAAGGTATCTGGAAACCAACTTTAGTAATGAGCAACTGGCGAACACTGCCCCTACGAAGATCTTGAAAACATTTTTCTTGAATTCTGATCTGATTTGATCACCTGCAGTTTATAATTGACTCACATGTTTACCTGAAGGTTGCACCTGTTCAATGTTCAGCATGAAGACCCTTCTGAAAAGTTCCTTGGTAATTTTAATGGAGCCCATCCAAGTAATACAGGTGGGGATTCTTTTTAACAAATATTTTGTATGCAAGTAATGACTACTATACTACCAAAAGGGTCATGACTGAAAACTGGTGCTTATATGTAGTTTTACTAGAATAAAGTACTACACTTTCCTCTTAAAGGCTTGACTGACATTTTGTCATATGCCAGATATGCCCCACACACAGTTAGGTCCATAAGCATTTGGACAAAGGCACAGTTTTTGTAATTTTGCTTCTGCACAGCACTCCAGTGGATTTAAAATCAAACAATCAAGAGATGATTGAAATGCAAGCAGTTTCATGGTTTCACCTGGCCATGAATCTGCTTGTCAGTCAATTGTCCAATTACTTTTGAGCCTCTGAAAATGGGGGACTGTGTATAAAAGTGTCTTTAATTCCTAAACAGTTACTTTTTTTGACCCCTTGAATTAAAGCTGAAAGTCTGCACTTCAAGAGATGTTCATTGTTTGACTTAAAATATATTCTGGTGTTATACAGAGGCAAAACTACAAAAATGATGTCATTGTCATTGTTTTTATTTCCAGTGTAGTGGGGAATACTTCAAATTGGTACTTTTACAAACTACCAATCAAAAGGATGAGAGAAGAATGCCACTCACTTTGATTTATTGTAAAAGACGAAAAAGTGCTCACTTGGTCACAGGTCACACGTAAATCCAACAAATAAAATACACCATTATTATAAAGTGCAGGAATGTCATCTTTGGTTTTCTATAAAATGTCCATTAGTCTTGCAAACTCAGAAGTTAACATGTAGGTGTTGACAGTGGAGCTAGTAAGCGTTATGTGTTTGTATGGCCATGGTGCTTGTTCCTCACGCTGAGATTAGGGAGGTTTATGCATGATGACATCATCTGTGCGAGCACTTGCACATGCTCCATACAAGTGTGTAGCGTGTAGTGGTAACTGCCTGATGAATGCATTGCCTGGCTGTATCTTCCCAGAAGTCGGGATAAAAGCAGAAAGGGGAGGGTCTTTTCAAAGGGGCACAGATTTCATTCCCAGCAGGAAGCAGTACTAAAAACGAATCAGAAACCCTTTCATTTTATGGCAACAAACTGTTTCAAGCTGAAGTAGCTAACTACAAATGGTAAAAATGTAACTGAACTATTTGAACTGCTATGCAAATATGAATATAGTCGAACTGCCAGCAAGCTATTGCAAAATGAAATAAAACCGTTCCTTTCAAGTAATTCACTACTCTCCAACATTGCTCTTTTTTGCCCTCTATTCTTCTCTCTCCTCTGGCCCCTCCCTGTGGCCTTGACATGGATCTCAGCGTGCCATCTTGAAGAATTTCTCCATTCTTAAAATGCATCTGAAGGAGAGAGGATTCACAGGTATCCTCTGCTCAAGTGACACACAGCTTTTCAAATTAGTGTGAACTGAATGAAAATGAAACATACATATAAGCTGTCATGAGCGCTGTTACTCATCAGGCATCAGATGAAAAAAAAAAAAACACAAAATAATAGACATATTTAACTGACAGCTGAGTGATGCATACAGACTGTACATGCATACCTCACAAAGTAGGCCTTGATGCTCTTAACTATTGTTTCAACAAACATCCAGATGGCTTTTTGCTTCCTAATGAATTTTACCCTGAAATGAAATGCCTATCACATTGAGATTAGTTGCTCATCCTATTTAATCATGTTTTCTCTATCGTTTCAAAGATGATCCATTGCAATTCTAGCCTTTATGAAGGCTTTCTCTGACTGAAGTAAAATTAATTATTTAATAATAATAACAATAATAATAATATAAAGACTGGCAATGTAGCCTAAACTGAGGACACAACCAGTGCAAACTGAATTATGGTAAACCTTAAATTCACTTTGATCATTTGGGTATATAGATCATAATCTTTATTTATAGAGCTTTAGCCTGCGGTTGAAGGTTCAAAACCATATCAGCAGGCTATGACACGAAATTGAACAGTTACATGATCTTGCCACTCATCAGTTGATTGTTTTTGTGAACAGTCTCATATTGTGTCACTATGAATTGTCTCCATTCCTTTCAGAAAGGATGGACCAGTGTAGCGCTGAAGTACCTTTCCTTAGTATTTAGAGAAGTCAACCAGCTCTTATCATAGCTGCCGTGCACATACTTCCAGGTGACTTCACTTAACTTCCATCCATTCATCCATTTTGTTAGGCTGCAAATGTCAGTCAAGCATTGCAAATGACATTTCCAGTAAGTGCACAACTCATTACTGCAGTGTACAAAATGAAGTGTAGCATATGGAGGTATCTGAGTTTAGACACAGTATTTTTGCACAGTTAAAGGCTGTGAATCAATCATTGTGCTCCAGTACCTTCTGCCCTTTGAATATTGGCTGTACTTGAGATCAGAACCTATTACTCAGCTGCATTTGACTGCAAAATGTGCAGTGAACCTTGACTTGTTTGCCATGACATTTTTCTCTTTGTATCTCTTCCTGTAGGTAGGAGGGACTAAGACACAAAGGAAGGAGGCAATGCAAGAAATAAAGGATGTACACACTGAGACATGAATACAGTTGGAATCAATGAATAGCCTAGTCCAAAAACACTGGAAGTGCATACCAGTTTATATTGTTCCAAGGCACTATGGAGAAAATAAATAATCTATGTTTCTGTGAACAGGCTCATATTGTGTCACTGTGAATTGTGGTTAGTGTCTCCTTCTTTTCAGAAAGGAGGGACCAGTGTATCCTACACTAAAAGAGGTAATAATGAAGCACTGAAGTACCTTTCATCAGTATTTAGAGGAGTCAACCAGTTCTTATTATAGCTGCCGTGCACATGTACTTCCAGGTGACTTCATTCAACTCACTCAACTAATAGCTTTTTGAATGTCAGAAGCTGTCTTCTAAGAGCTTTCAGGAATCCCAGATATCACAGGGATAGAAAACTAGGCTCCTCAGGACAGGCCTCTACTGTTATATTACCGGGCTCAAGTACGTGAACCTCACAACCTTAAAGAGACCACTGGAAGGTTTAGGTTTTGGAAAAACATATTAATCAAATGTAACTGAGAAAAAACACATTGAAAAGTAAATTTATTTAAAAACAATAATTCATCTGCAAAAAAAACCAAACAAAAAAACACATAAAAATCTTAAATAAAATATTCACACCTTTCACTAGCAGTCAATAATAGAATAATCCCAGCTGTATTCTTTGTAAACAGTTAAATAAACCCAACATTCCTTCTCAAAATGTCCTATATACCCTTAAGACATAACCTACTTATGCTACTACAGCAGTAGTTGTAAAGTGTTTTTATTAACCTGTACTTGCATTACCTTCAAGTAGTTTTCCTGCATTTTCTCATTGTTTTACATTTGCTCAGCATTACAGTGTCCCACAGTTAGCAATAATGAAGACCCAGGTACCCCTGTTTTTGTGGCATGCGTGTCTGCCTTTGTGCATATTTATGTACAAGGATACAAGAAGAACAATGCTCTGTAGACCCTGTAGTGTTCAAATTCTACAAATTCATATTTCCACGCATCAGAGCAAATAAATATTCTCTTCATACTGTTTTTTGTTAAATCCACAAATGTAATGCAGTTGTTCACCATCACCTTTGCAAACTTGTAACCCCAAATCTCATTTCAAAAATAAATAATTCCAGTAGTAAAGAGCAATCTATAAATAAGTTAAAACCATAGTACCAAGTTAAGGTGTTTAAGGACAAGGTGGCTCAGGCTTTTTCAAGTCTGTCCAATAATCCACCAGCTGTTTTGAAGAACCAAGAATGTATGTGATGACCTTGGAGTATTCACAGCGATTATATCTTGTGTTATAGGCCTTGAACTGGGAGGGATTTGGTGGTGACTTGGGGGCGAGTCCAAGCTTTTTCATGCACATTCCAATATAAGCGTCCTCAATGTTAAAGGGTTTGATTGATTTTGAGACTTCCACAAATTTCTCTGGAAGATCATTGGAAAATACGTATCCCATACCCAGAGTGTAGGTTGGGTATTTAGGCTCTGGGTACATTTCCTCAGGCACATACCACTTGGAGTTCTTGGAGCGAATGACTGGCCTGTTCCACATAAGCATCCCTGTCAGGTAGTTCAAGCTGGGGATGCCTGGCTGTTTCAGCATGATCACTAGATTGTCAATGTTCAGGAACATGTCGGAGTCAATCTTCATGGCGTAGGCTGCTGTAGGGCAGTGTGTGGCTAGCCAGTCCATGATCACCATGGTTTTGATGGTCAGGTTGTGATAACTGTCTATGAAGTTACTCTGGATCAGGTCATGGTGCTGCAAATTCTCCTGGTTGAGCTTCTCGACATCAGGTCCAGCAGAGACACCCAACATAAATAGAGTGAGTACCACCTCACCCTGAACCACGCTTTCTTTGCCCCATGTCTGTCGGATCGCATCCCGAGCTGCCACGTTTTTTGGTGCCACTGGAACCATCAGGACCAGGAATGGGGTCTTGTTCTTGCAAACCTCCATGTTATCCATTATAAATCTGTAGTTGCGTGGATAGACTAGATGGTACTGAATAGGTTGCACAGCTGGAGGTTCAGTGGTTTTTGGGGTGTTATTTAGTACAGCTCTATGTTTGGGATGAATGTGATAAGGAGGTGCATTAAACCTGCTGGTCCGATTTAAAAACCACTGGTAGGGCTCATGGAGTGCCAAGCTCTGCCAAAATGACAGTGAGCTGCTGGATATGGTGTAACAGAAGATAAAGACAAAAACACCAAACAGAAGCAGGAACTGGAACCAGGAGCGAAACAAGGGCTTCTTCTGAGGAAACAGGCTCTGGACAAGTTGTCTGAAAAAAAACAAGAAAGACAAAATGAAAACTGGTGAGTATAAAACCTTTCTATATCATTGTTAACCAAGTACACAGTTTTAGACCAGATGTGTTAGGACTGAGGAAAATTGTGGATCTCAGTGTCATAGAAAACATTTTCTTCAGTACTTACAAATGTATGAAACATCTGTGCTAAATGATGCTAAAAACACACACACAGACACACACACACACACACACACACACACACACACACACACAAATGACAGCAATTTTCTTTGGACGTAGTTTGGACGATATAACTTTGTCACAATAAAATGACTTTTGGATGCCTATTTACATGGTTTACTGTTCTTTCTTTAGTCTTTATTTAATTTCTCTTCCTGTTTTGGGGGTTGTCATTTCTGCATTTAGTTCACCCAGTGCTTCCCTGTCTGTGTTGCTTTCTTTTTGGATACTTCCTGTTTTATTTTGAAGGTTACACATCTTTTGTATCTTGTGCAAGATAAACTTTCCATGTCTTCCCCTGATTTTGCGATTGTTCTCACCTGTGTTACATTTAGCTGTGTCTTATTACCACTCGCCACTTAGTTATGAGCCCTCAGTGTGTATATACAATATAGTTCAGCTGGATCTGCTTTGTTCCCCATGTGAAATCAATTGTGATCTCCTAGCTCTTTGTGGCTTTTGGATTTTTGTTAGCTGTTGGACTTTATGACATCTAATTCAATTCAATTCAATTCAAAATTATTTATATGGCACCAAATCACAACAACATTTGCCTCATGGCGCTTTATGTGTTAGGGTAAAGACCATACAATATTAGAGAGAAAATCCCAACAATCAGACGACCCCCTATGAGCAAGCATTTGGCAACAGTGGGAAGGAAAAACTCCCTTTTAACAGGAAGAAACCTCCGGCAGAACCAGGCTCAGGGAGGAGCAGCCATCTGCCGTGACCGGTTGGGAGTGAGGGGAAACAGAAGAGAGGAGAGGGAGACGGGACAAAGGACACACAGTGGAAGACCGCCAGAGTTTAATAATAACTAATGAATAAATGAAAAGTGGTGTATAAATAATTAGAGTCAAATCATCTAATGGTGATGCCATTTCCAAATTACTTCAAATATTTTATATTTTTTCTAGCAGTTTGTGGTGTTCATTTGTGAATTTTAAATGATAGCTGCATGAGCTGATGCTTAATTTGAATGTCTGCTTCATAATGTCGTGATTCTGGTTTAGGCTCAAAACTCTTCATTATAGTTTTTTTTTGTTGTTGTTGTTTTCTCTCTCCTTGCCTAACAACCTATAGTCCTATCTTTAAACACTGCTGCTCATGCCTTGTCTTTTACACTTCCACCATGGAAACCTGCTAAATGTTAGCTGTGGTGCAGTTAATTATGTCTTCTGCTTGGTAAATGATATGTTTGGTGATATTTTTTTTTCATTGTTATCAAATCACACTGAAAAGTGCTTTAAATGGGAACTTAAGAATCAAACCACTTTCAAAAAGTGCAAAATAAGACATTTTTCAAGAAAATCCCTCCTATTTGCTGTTATTTAAGAGTAACTCAAAAGATGTAAAGTGCAAATCAAATATCATATGGTAGATAACAAGATATTAATATTCCTTACACACAATTATTTGACAAATGTGTATGACTATTACCTTTTTCCAATGCTTTTCTAGTAATATACAGTACTGTGCAAAACTCAAGTCACCCCTCATTTCTCTGTATTTTGCTAGGAAAATGGGAAATAGGTGCAGTGATTTATTGAAACATGTGCAAACATAAACGGAAATACAGTATATAAGGCAAAAACGGATTTTGTACAATTCTAATGAGCGTGAAAATTGTCATGGCTTGGCTGTGTGGCAGGCAGATAGCGGACCTAAATGTAGGACTCAGGAGGCAGGAAATGAACTCAAAAGGACCGGCTTTATTGCTTTATTATAAAAGTCAATATTTCGTATGACCATCTTTATTCTTCAACACAGCCTGAACTCTCTTAGGCAAGCTTTCTTGTAATTTCTTTAAGTAGTCTTCAAGAACAGTTCTCCAGGCTTCTTGAAGGACGTTCAAAGCTCTTCTTTGGATGTTGGCTGCCTTTTGTTCTGTTCTCTGTCAAGATGATCCCACACTGCTTCAATAATGTTGAGGTCCGGGTTCCAGGGAGGCCAATCCATGACTGATAGTGTTTCATTGTGTGTTTTTCTATCCAGGTATGCTTCTACTGCAGTGGCAGTGTGTTTAGGATAATTGCCATGCTGAAAAATGAAGTCTGTACAAGTTTGATAAGGATTTGAGCCAAAATGTTAATATTTGAGTTCATCACTCCTTAAGACCTGTTGCCACTGATTTTCAGTGCAGTTCTTCAGTGTAATTTGGCATACCTCAGCCTTTTCTTCCTTTTTCCCTTCCTTAAGAATGGGGTCTTGACAGCCACCCTTCCACTGAGACCATTTCTGATGAGGCTTCAGTGAACAGTAGATGGATCAACTTAAGGGCCAGATGCATCTCAGGTCTGGTGTCAGGTCTTAGCTGGATTTTTTTTTCTCCTATTTCTTAAGCACATGTCCAGTTTCCTCACAATTTAAGGAAACTCTGTACACCATGCCAAATTTTCAGCTAATAGCTCTTTGGGAATCACCTTGTTGGTCCAAAAATACTGCTACTACTACTACTACTACTACTAAATACTGTGTTATCTTTGCCATTTTTGTAGATTCAACTAAAGATATGGGAACAAATTATGAGTTTGCAACAGGCTGCTAGTAACAAAGTCTCTAAAGATACCATTTAAAATGTATTCTTTGCTAAGTTGTCTGTCACGTGTAGACACAACACTGGTTCATCACTTGAGTTAGGTTCCTTTTTTATGCCTGAATAATTCATAGGTCAGGGATAAGTGGCTTAACAATCAGAGGAACATTCCTCTGTAAATGGTCAGGTACAAGGACTGGACTGAAAATGAGTGAAAAAGCAGCCAATGTCCAAAGAAAAACTTTGAAAGACCTTCAGAAAGCCTGGAGAGCTATTGCTCAAGAGCACTTTAAAAAATTACAAGAAAGTCTGGGTCCTTGGAAGCAAAATATAAAGAAATGAGGGATGGCTCAAGACTTTTGCACAGTGCTGTATCTGAAAATAATAGTAATTCTTATATTAACTGTGCATACTACAACAGTAACACTGGTAATGTTGGCTCATAGATTATTTAGTGTGGTATGCTCCTTTAAACACAGAAATCCAAAAGCCTTACCAGCTCTTTATTAGTGTGGCAATTTAATCAGCGATGGATGGATGATTATTTTCTTTGCAGGAGAAGGAAAACATTAAGAGAATATCACAAATTAGAACAGTTGCAATAAACACAGGAGTAAATTAGTAATCAAGGCATCAATATTCCCTCTAACCTCAATTAATGCATCTATAATCTTGGCATTTAGCACTTCTTTAAGGTTTATGAAACATAATGTAAACCAATATGAATGCAATCCCTTTAAACACTTAAAGTAAATTATGAAATATTAACCAGATTAAGTGAGAAGGCAAGTGTGGAAAACCCTTGTTTTGACTCATTAGTTTGTCTCTTTGTTCAGCTTTCAGTCATGGTCTCGAGGAAAAAAGTTAACAAGTCCAAAGGATGGTGCTGTTTGTAACACCCTCGAGAGCCCTAAAGGAAAACTATCCATATATCTTGTCTATGGTCGAGCCTTGGCAAAACACTGTATACAAATATGTGGTGTACAAAAGGGATATATGAGATGTGAAGTGAGACATAGACCCTGTTTACACTGGGTTTTTAAAAGACATCTTGGGCAAACAGATCACAAGTGGACAGCACTAGACCAAAGTGTAAACGTTCACCATGATGCATTATGATGAAATCACTCAAACCACTTGCTGAGGTGGTCCCGGACATTGTAGACCACATATGTTTTGTAGTGTAAACTGGAATCGTTTACACTACAAAACGATTCCCGTTTTGTAGGGAATCGTGGTCTTTTTTTTAGTCTTTTTAGTCACAAATTGCTTTCTCCTATAGTTGGAATAGCCTGTACACATATATTACTTTCTTGAAACATTTTTTTTCTTTGGTTGCCTTTGCTAAACAGATCAAAACTGTGCACACGGACCTTTGACCTTGCTGTGCAAATGACATAGAGAGTAATAAAATCTGAACACAAATGTTCAGCTGGACACCTGAGAGGCACGGGTGTAAATGCTGTATTGTCTTGGCTGTCCACTGGTGAGTGTGAAGAGGGTCTTAGTCACAAAACAAAACAAAACAACAAAAATCAGTGGAATATACGGAGCATTATTTTGGTCCTGGAGTACATGATAAAGGACGCTAATGCAGAAACAATCTGCGTGCAATCACATTACTGTATTACTGACAAAAAGTCAATCATTCAGTTCATCCTTATTATTTATTTATTTAATATATGTTTGTTGCCTTTAGCTTTTCAAAATTACTTTTCAAATTAACTTTTCTCAACCCTTACTGGTGTACTTGTGGTGACGCTTCTTCATTTGTGTCTCTTCTTTTCAAAACAGGCTGTTAGTGTTCTACCATCAGTGTCTGTACCTCCAATCTTTTCAAAAAAAGAAAAAAAAAAGCAGGGCATACATTAGATACGCAGTCTGTTAGTCTGTTCATGCTAGGAAACATAATGAAATACAGTATATCATACATTTCATATCTTATGGAAAAACAAGGGCTAAAGGCTTTCTCTAACATGATACAATCACTTAATGTAACAGAGATCTAGCCTCCGGTATGTGACAGCAGCAGTGGCCTAATGATAGTACAGAACATAATGCTCTGCTATGACCCAATTGTTTTGATGCAGGAGGATTTGTGATCTGGCTGTTATCCAGTAATCTCCCACACGCAGGATTCACATTAACATATAATCAGACTATCTGATGAGATTATCACCCGCACAACCAGATTAGGTGCCTCTGAGCAGATTATTATCCTGACAGTCTCACTGTGAACTAATCACATCCACACACTTGTGTGTTTGTATTAGTTTGTCGGTGCACGGGAGTGTGTGCACAAGTGTGTATTTGGTGTACAATACAATCTTCATAATAAGAGCCTTTGTGAGTGGCCAGTGGCCTGTGGAAAGCTTGGACAGGGATCAGTGGTTTGAGCGTGCGTGTATGTGTTGAAGGATGTTAGTGTTATTACATGGCCTACTGCACATGAGACAGAGAAACAGACTCGAGCCGTGTACACCACGGGTCACAGCCAAGGGTACACACAGAGAGGTTATATGTTTATGCATTGTGATTGTAGAGGAATGTGAGTTTATATGAGGTTGTGTGAGCGTGTACTGGAGTTGTGTGCTGAAATAATGGCTTTGTCTTTGGGAAATAGAAAATATAAGGGAAAGAAGCTACATGTATCAAATCCTCTCAGAGTATAAATGTAGTTTCATGACCTGAAGAAAAACATATTTGTTTGTATGTTTTATTGTGGAAATGAAGCTGCGTGGCATGGCTTTGTACAGCTATGTTTGCAGGTTTTGTTTTTTGTTTTTTGGGGGGTTTTTTTGCCTCATGTTGTGCTCTCTTTGATTCCTGTGAGCTCTCTGAACACAATCACACGCAAGAATTTCACACAGATTTCAAATGCCTTCCTCCTCCTTCTGTCTTTCCTTCTGCCCCTCACTAGGCTACCAGATCTCCTACCGCCTTGACAGCAGGGACCCTCAGCGCTGGACTACAGTGGAGGTGGGCTCCAATGCTCGCCAGTTCACCGTCACAGGACTTTCCCCTGAGCAGAGCTATGTTTTCCGACTCGTTGCCCGCACTGCCGTGGGCTGGGGTGCAGAACAGGAAGCCGTGGTTGTTACCACAGAACGCAGAGGTAAAGGAGACTCACACATATTCAGGATCTGATCTGATCTAATTTTAACCACTCCTGTTAAAACCTAGTAGGAACCCAACCTGCTGGCTCACACATATCACTTGCAGATTTAAAAACTGTCTCCACTGTGGACTTAATCACCTGTGTCTAACACTCCTTTCAGAAATGTAGTTCATGACTTTAAACCAGACTTCCAACAGGCCTATTTTACTCCAAACTCTCTGAGATGTCAGAGCACCTACAGGTGGCATCTGTATCACTGATAATGACTGAACTGTCTCCATGACACCTGACCAAACTCTTTCTGCTGGGAAGGAATGTAATAGCTGAGTTTTTGTGGAACAGTAAAGAGAAACTTAACACTCCCGACAATCTGATCTCCTCTGACCCTAAGTGATTTAACACTTAAACCAGCTGCACCCAGCAGGAAGGTTGAGCACGAGTCAGAGGTGCAGCTAGTTTGAAACTTTGATCCAGAGCTGTTGAGCTTGGTCTTAGGATACTCTTTAATGATGGCACTATTCCCCATGTGTGACAGTTTTTAGGGCTTGGCAGACAGGTTCACTGATAGGCTTACTCTTTAACGGAACAGAGTGATCACGAATGCTGTTAGTTGCCGAGTGCCTCTGCTTTTCTTGTTATGCTGAGTCAAAATGACTGCTGTGAAATGGACCTACAGGGACCCATCTTTTGCTATGTTCGTGCAGACAGTATGTGACTGATGGGGTCACTGATGGTATGGGTTGTAGCTTGAGAAAGAAGAAGAAATTACAGTAAGCTGTGAAATCCTCCACTCGGCATTCTCCAGTAACATGAACAGTATGATCTGATTCTGAAGAAGAACTAATGGAGCCGTATATTATCTTTGTTCATTTTGTTTCTTTCCAAAATCACTTCTCTGTGAAGTAATATACGGACATTTCAGCAAGAATAAAGGGGTGTACGCTTTTCAGTTAAATCAGCAAAGTAATAATCTCTAATACAGTTCATATTGACCTACAGTGATGCATGAGGGAATAAAACGTCTTAAATAAACCAGAATAAACATTAAAAAGTTGTAAGCAGGAGCAGTTTGATTAATGTTATTAATTTTAACTGCACTTTTCTAAATGTTTGCCACGAGAAAGCTCTATTATAGGAGACAACTGTAATGATTTTGCTGGTGTAATTATACTGTCAGATTTCTTACAGTAATCGGTGCAGGACAAGCCTGGAATTTTCACATTTTGTGATCTCTGCAGCCTCAATTAAAGGTGTAATTTATTGTGGTTCATGTGTAGTCCTCACAAAGATAAATCGAGGCAAAGAAAATAATGCAGAAGCTTGGACAAGTTGACTATAAGCAGTTTGCGGTTGGACATGCCGAATTCATTGTTACCGGGCACTAAATATTAGTACAAAATAAAAAGCATGACCTTTTCAGGGTGTGCGACACAGAACAAGAAGAAATGACATTTAGAAACTCCCCTGGACTTGTCAGTAAATGTAGGTATTGAAGCCCCCAGGTATTAGCCCTCCTGCAGAGGTATACTGAAAATCAAGAGTTCAGAAAATTATCTGGGGGTCTGAGTAGCTGTAGTCAATTAAAAAGGGAGGGGTTTCTCGGTCACTTTTGCTAAACTGTAGATAATTAGACCAAAGAAATTTGTGGCATTCAGTCTGTTTTTACCATCCACTGAACACGCCAAAATTAACTGCCTTGTTGAGTGAGACAGGATTATTAGCCTTTCTCACCAACTGTCGATTGCAACACTGGCTTATTTCTCATACGCAGCACTGTGCTCTGCTGTGGGCGGATGGAAACTGTACAGTTAGTAGGTGAGAATGAAAATGAGAATCAGAGTTGTTTTTTCCAAAGGAGAGCAAATGGGCCAGAAAGTCAGATCTGAATGCTATAAATCTTAGATTCTAACCCAAAGTAATCACTATTGATCAATAGTTTTACCAGCACTTTGCACTTATGGTAATTTTGACTTTAAGGGCTGAAAAAAAGCTGCTAATTTCCCTTTTAACATTTCATCTAATTTTAGCAGCCAGTGGCCTCATTGCAGAGTATAAACTGCTACAACAAGAATTTTAAAACTGAAACACAGTCAAACACTGAGTATGACAGCCCCTGCCTGTGGAGAGATGTATGAGGTTTAGCAGTGACTGAGTCTCCCCCGCTGTTTTGTCTGTAAAATACTGAAACAGAAGAAATATATCCTCTCGCAATAATCTGGCCACTGACGGCCAGAAAGAACACACTTTTGAAGTGACTTGACTTTTCAAGAGGTAAAGAGCAGTTCTTTTTCCTTCAATTTAGAAACAAATATAAAGACAAGTTCTTATCCTCTTCATATTAAAATGTCATGATGCTCATCGTCTGTAGATCTCGCTCTCTTCCTGCTTCAGTCACTTTCATATTATCTGCTCATTCAGATTGCAGCTGCAAGAAAATTCAGCACATCCCTTTTTTTTATTTTATCCACACAATAAATAAAATTTGGCTAGTGGAATAGCTCAGCTGCTGTAGGGTACTGGTATGTGTTTACAAATGGACTCAGTAATACAGGTGTTACTTTAAGTTGCACTCTATGGCAGATTTTTGGCTCAATGATCACAAGAGAAGGTATCACAATGAAGCTGGCGGTGGATGAAGATGAATGGATAGTCTTCTGTTATGTCACCATTAGGAAGGCAGGAAACAGCCGCAGAAAATAATTAAGCTGTGTGATATGACCAGAATCTCGTACCCTGATATAAATCATCTCATATCATGATAACAATATATGTATCACGATGTAGCACATTTTCTTAGTTTATATAAAGACCACATTTTTTACATTTTAAATTATATACTCAAAGATGCGTGGTACTTTTTTAATATCTGATTATTTTTCTCCTTTTATTTACAACTTTGGGGCAAATGTTTAGTTAAGAATGTAAAAATATTAAATGTATTAACTATAAAACACTTTACAAAAACAAATGATAACAGGCCCGACATAAAATATGTGCTTTCAAGTTTAAACTGAAGCAGCAATTATAAAATTTGACTCTGGGGTTTATTTTGAGCTCCTGATGGTTCTTTGGAGCTTCTCGTTCGTAAACTCTCTCCATACTCCTTCTCATGGGTCTTGCATAGGTGGTAGAAGAGGTTTGTGGTGTTTGAGCCTGTTGTGGGGACTGGTGCACGGCATAATTTCATAACCAAACCACGCTACACAGATAGCTCCTCGTCCTTCTGATGTTCGGAGCTGCCCGGTTTTGTCTCGCCTTCACTCACCAAGCTGGTATTCACCTTTCTGCCTGCATGCATGTGGTCCCGTGGAAGATTGCAGACCGTCATCCAGATGATGAAAAATCTTGTTTTGCGACACCACGAAATAAACAATAGAGCATAATATGAAACGCTCATAATAGTGTATTAATGAAAGCCTTATTTAACCTCTTACTAATGTTCATATTTTTCCCAAGATTACCTGAGGCTTCTGCCGTTTATAAATACAACTTGTATTAAGGCCATCCAAGTTATTAGCCCCTTAAAACTTTTCTCCTTAAGTTTTTTTTTTTTTTTTAGATTAGAAAAAAACATCCTATTCATCAGTGATTGAAGAAACTACAGTATATGCAGATCCATCACATGTATACAGAAGTTTCATCAGCCAGTCATCTTTTAAACTTTTAAATCAGTTATTTTCAGTGTTTTATTAACTGGAAACACAACACGGACATATTATTGCTTTAAAACTTGACATACTGAATGTGTTTAGCAGATACACAGGAACATTCCAGTTTTCTTATCCATTGGTTTCCTTAACTGCTTATCCATGAATTTACAACTTTAAACATAAAAAAAAAATGTTTTGTAAAAACATGCAAACATTTAGAAAAAGTAGTTTGTGTTAAAATCTGCGGCTGATTATGTAATCAGCTATAATTAAAAAAAAACAAAAAAAAAACACACACACACACAGAGAAAGAAAGAAAGATTTAGGTGACAGATGGTGTTGAAGATCGAGTACTCCAGAGCTAAGACATGCTTTCTTCCAAAGTGAAATACAGTAAGTGATATTTCACTTAAAAAATGAAGTTGCAGTGGTTCTGGTGTCTCTGTGGGCTAACGCATGAATAACTTTGGTTGCAACGTAGCTCACTGACTTTGGTATATGTCATCCTTGATCTCTCTCTCTCTCCTGTTTTCTCTGTCAGCTTAGCAGCATTGAGTAAGCGCTGAAATGCTACAAAAGCATTAAAATATGACAGTTAAGTGAGTTTTTGTGAGAACCTGGAATCATGTTGTCAGATATTGTGTTCGGAGCCATCAGCTTGTATAGTGCATTTTAATTGGATCAGATATCATAACATCCGCAGCATCATTATCGAGATTTCTTGAGAATAGAGTTCAGTGGTTCTCTGTTCCACTTCAGTAGCATAATGCCCCATTCTTGCTGTGAGATAGACAGAATAGCCTAATAGAGATTTCTCTCTGATGATGCTGAAGAGACCAACTTAATCCCAAGAAAGATAGAAAATTGGCTTTTTGGATGAGCACGTGAACGTGTGTGTGCAT
>VVAS01117352.1:0-11769 GCA_015103295.1 Ptychochromis oligacanthus
AATTCTCCGACAGGAGGAGGCACACTCCCACCCTCACTGCGAAGAACTGGAAACACCAGCTGACCGCTCCAGACCTGGATCGAGGAATACAAGCTTAGAGGTAGACTCATCATCCGAGGCCTCGTCAGGAAGAGGCCGCAGGTCGCTCATCGGGCTTTCTGACACAGAGCTCCTAAAGTGTGCTTTCTCTTACCCCCAAACTGAGAGCCAAGGAATCAATGGTATGCACTTTCATCTACTTTGAAAGAGTAAAATATTTTAATATTTATTTAAGTATTTTTCATTTAAAAAAAAAAAAAGTAATAGTTTAATAGATTTCTTATAAGCATTTGTTCCATTTCAACAGAAAAGGTGGAATCAAATGCAAATAACTCCTTGAAGTACGTTCCTGGAAAGGCACGATCCCACCACTTGGAAAAGATGATGTCCAAAGAGGAGCTGGAGGAGGAGCAGAGGTTTGAAAACTACAAATACCAGACACCATCTGTAGAAAGACTTTAAGATGTAATTTACTGAGCAGTTACCCTGTAATGGAGCGGAAGAGATGCACTGAGACGAGGAGCTTGATTCTTCCAAACTCCTTCGTGTATAGAGATCAGTATATAGGCTGTTAGAGGAAACCAAGAGAATCAGGTAACAGCTCACTTTTTAAGTTAGCTTAAAATCCATTAACTCATCTGCACTGAATAGTTGTTTACCACATTACAAATGCAGCATAGTACACTTTTAATGGCTTACAGCTTATCTGTAAAGCATCATAAAATGTTTTGTCACAGCAAATAAACCTATAAAAACATCTAGTTATACCAAAGTAAATTTAAATCAAATACCATAAAACAGAACAGAAACAGCACAGGATTCTTAACCACATGTCTGTTTTTCATCCATTTTCATGCAAAGCTCCCTCATTTCCACGTATTTGTTTAGCCTTTTGACCGCCCTCCTTCCTCTGACCTTACCTACGCTGCCTCACGTGTGGTGGTTTGTCTTTAGCCTGCCACGCTGAGCCTTCCACGTTTAGCTGCTGTATCACTGCACAGGTTTAGGCTAGACTGACTAAGGCGAGATTGAGTCTCTGCCAGGCATTAGCTGATGGATGAATGACACGCATTTTAAAGGGACTACTTAAAGTGTTTTTGCCACTGCTGGGTAAAAAAATATTTATTTATTTTTTTCTTCATACCCTGCTCTTATCATTGCAGGATACACTCCAACGCAGACTTTAACTGTCTGTAAGCCTGAAAAAGGAGCAAATGTGGTAAAGTATGAGTCATTCTCACCTGCTTGTCCCAGAAGAGTCACTTTCTGGCCATTGCATGAAAACTACTCCAAAGCCGTGTTTAAGGCCAATTTGCATTCACAGTCTTGACCTCAGCAGTGTTTTTTTGACTAATCAGTTTATCCTCAAGTGGCCATGAAGCGACTGGTGTAACTGTGCGGCGTTGTTTACCTTATCCCACTCTTAGACCTCCTGCGGCCCTGTTATTCCACATTAGACGTGTGATCCTCAGGTGTTACAGCAGGTGTTGATTGTATCTCCGGTGCTGATCCTTTGAGGACTCTCCTCTGCTCTGCCACAAGGTGGAGTCAGTGTAATGTAACACAGAGACCTGTGCTGACAAGACTGTCATCTCCAAAACTGTTCAGTCACACAGGAATAGAAGAGGTGAAGGGAAAAAAGGAGGAGTATATATTGGAACATGCCTAGCTGTCCGTGAGTCAGCAATCATAAATAAGCCATTAAATGTTAATTGGATAAACTGATTTAAAGTCAGATTTTTTTTTATGATTTTTTGCTGGATGTGACATTCTGTGTCTTTGTTTTGATAAGTATTTCCTATCAGAAGTTTATTAAAGGTAACTATTTGTCCTGCTATTCACTCCTTTGTTTCTCTTATAGTAGTAGTATGACATTAGCAGTAAAAATTATGTTTTCTAAGAAGCTGATGCACTTTTCGGTATGTGAGAATTACTACAAACCTCCTACAGAACAATAAATAAGACTGAAAACCCTGCACACTGTTGTTTTTAGTCCTTCATCTGCTAAACATTTAAAGCCCCAGTACCACAGGCCGACAGACCGTTTGGCAACCCCCTGGCAACCACCGGTCGCTAGGGAAAATAATGGATTAGATTTTTTATAGCACTTTATGTTGAACCCAATATTCATTCACTCCACAGTTACATTCTGGTGGTGGTAAGCTACATCCATAGCCACAGCTGCCCTGGGACAGACTGATGGAAACATGGCTGCCAATCTGTGCCAATGGCCTCTCTGACCACAACCAAACATTCATATACCAGTGTTGGGGGTACTGGAGGCAAGGTGGGTAAAGTGCCTTGCCCAAGGACACAACAGCAGAATGACTGGCACGGAGCGGGATTCAAACCACCAACCCTCCTATCAGACAACCCACTCTACCTCCGGAGCCACTGCCCATCCTGTGGCTCCGGAGGTAGAGTGGGTCTACCTCCTGAGACAGTGTGTTATTCCACCACCGGGTGGCGAGTGGTGACTGGAGGTTACTGCCATTCACTAGGTGAAATTGGTTGCATAGAGGTATATGGTCTGGCTAGCAGATTGCCTCGGGCGCCCATAGTTTGCATGTAAGACGCCAACTTGTCTGCAAACACTCACCAACAACTTGCAATGCCAACCTCAAAAAAGTAAAAGTTGCACCTTTTGAAACATTTTGACTGCAGCCGTAAAGCACAGCTTTTACTTTGAAGTCAGACGTTCTCCATTTCCAGATTGCATTTCACTTTTTATAGTTTCACTACCGCTCAGCGAGTAGCTGGCGAGTGTTTGCAGACAAGTTGGCGTCGTCCATACAAACTACCGGCAGTCTGCTAGCGAACAAAACAATGACAAGGAGGTTTTTGGTGCAGCACCCTTTTTGCAAACAATTTCCCTCAGCGACAGCCAGCAACCTCCAGTAACCATTCGCCAGCTGATCAGGGAATACACAATTTCCCCTAGCGACCCGTGGTTGCCAGGAGGTTGCCAACTGGTCTCTAGGCATGTGTGACTGAGGCTTAATGGAGTTCTTCCATCCTCATGTAAAGGAAGAGTCAAGAGTTTGATAAGAAGGGTAAAAACTGGGGAAAAAGGGGGATCACTTTCATTATTAATCTAACACTTTTTGTCATTCTTTGCTTTATTTTTTTTAAGTAAACTGGCAGGAGTTGGCAGTATGTTTATATTCCACAGTTCATCCTTTGTCACTATATTTATCTATTGTGTTTGTGCCTATTAGATTCATCTTTGTGGATGGGATTATTCCATATGATATGCACCCATGTAATCTCTCTTTTGGCTATTTGTTCGGATATATTTATGAACTGTTCATCAGTGATCATCAGTGATTGTAAATAAAGTCTGAAAATAATCCAAAGTGTCCATGATTGTTTATGTCTTTCACCTCTCAATATTTCTTTCATGTTTTTCTTTCCAGAGTGCAACGTGAGCAGCTGGCTGCCATCTTCCAGCTACTGAAAGAAAACAAGGAGACGTTTGGGGAGGTGTCAGAGGGAGACCTAGAGGAGCAGCTCCGACTCTACTCCATCTGAGACCCCTCTCTGGCTCGTCTCCCAGATACTGACTGCACTCTTTTACCCATGAGCACTACTGAAGAACTTCTACTGTACACCAAATGAACTTTTTTGCAGTATTCAGCACTCCCAGTTTTATGATTTAAGTGTTTTACTGCTTTGTTTTTTTTGTCCTGACCACCTGTCATCCGAATGAAGGGTAAACCAAAGTAGGCTGAATCAGTTCTCATGCTGAGCAGGTAAATGTGCATGTGTTGCCTAAGGGAAATGAAAGCAACGCTGTTTATTTTAGTTTTAAAATATGGCAGGTATAGCAGGTATTAATCCTGCAGGGTTATGTCTCCTTTTAATCTTTGCTTTACTGTATAATAAACCATGTGTGAAGCTCTGTGTGGGTGGCTGTGTGTCTGAATGAATTTGTTTTATTGCTTATCTCTCTGTCTGTAAACTGTGCCGTAGCCCAGCCCCGTCACCTTGGTGACAAGGTATCAAATACTCTGGGTGGTTTTTCCACCTGTGAGCGTATCCCAGAAGGGAGAGCAGACATGTTTTTCTGTGTGTTTGAACAGTAAAGACTTCATTCATCAGGTATGGCAGTCCAAACTGCCAGGATTTTTTCTTTGCTCCTTGTAATAACAGTTAGTTTTGTGGCTTTTATTCTGTCACAGGAACAATTATCAAAAAGGTAAGCTGTGTTTTTGTATTTTGTCTCGAGAAACACTGACAATAAAAAAAAGTGGACTGAATTGATTTGCTAAATCTCTTTGCTATTTTTTGCTGTTGTTTGCCTCTACTGTTCTTCTGCCAAATTTCGGATTCAGCTGGACAACTTTCTCAGAAAAAAATGGTCACGGATGGGAAAACTTTTCACTTGACAGTTACATTAGACTCTGGGGAAGAAAAGAAAAACCTGCTGCACAACCTTCTGTGCTTATCACACAAGCAAAAGTTGTGGATTCAACAACAGCAAACCCAGTGACAGAACCTAAAACATCTACACTAAAAGCTGTAACTGAGACTCCGATGCCTGTCCTATACAAAAAGGATTTCAAGAAGCTTCCTCAGTGGGATTTTGATGATATTTATAACCAGGATGCCCCACCTAGACCGACAGTAAGCATGATAAGACAAGACACAACAGAAATCACATAAATATAGTAAATTGACTTAATGGGTGTGGGTTGGCAACGCTTAAGTCTGCTCAGCCATGCAGCCAGTCTTTTGCCTCTGGTGTAACTGGGCTGAATTTTCTGTTTGCTTTCCTTTTCAATGGTTTCACTCGTTTAAATACAATATGAATGATTCCTCATATTTCTCTCACTGTTAATCTACCCTTTTGGCTTCTTGCCTGATTGTGTTTGCTGTTTCCTGAGGTGTATACAGCTTTCATAAAATCACTTTAACCTATTTCATGATTTAGTATTTTTATGATTCTCAGACATGTGCCCAGTCGCTCCGAAACTCTAAGGATAAGAACTTCAAAAAGGCTTTTCTTCCCAACATACGTTTGTTTCTGCACAAAGACAACATCAACATGAGCGAGTGGAATCGACTTTCACATTTTAACAATCCTTTTGGGTTTATGGAGTACCAGTACAATGGTAGGTCTTTATTAAACTGATACCAGGTCAGTACTGCATGCTGGACTGATGAGTAATAGACACTTTTTTGTTATTTCACTTCCACTTCCTTTTTCTGGACCTTACTCCCAATTTGCCAGTGACAAGGAAATATCATAGGCCGCAGCTGAATTCAGTTCATTAAAGGTTAAATTTATCATTATGGAGCACATACTCTTAACTAAGTTGTACACCCTGTGTTATACCTTGCATTTACTTGTTTGAGCCAGGAAATGATACTTGTAGAGTACCATGCAAAAGTCTTGAGTCACCCCTCATTTTAAAAAATTTTTTGCTAGGAAAATGGAAAATAGATGCAGCGATTTATTGAAACATGCAATAAATGTGTGCATGGAAATACAGTATATAAGGCAAAAACAGATTTTACACAATTCTAATGAGCTTCAAAATCAATATTTGTTATGACCACCTTTATTCTTCAACACAGCCTGAACTCTCTTAGGCAATCTCTCTTGTAATTTCTTTAGGTAGTATTCAGGAATAGTTCTCCAGGCTTCTTGAAGGACATTGTAAATCTCTTCTTTGGATGTTGGCTGCTTTTTGTTCCATTCTCTGTCAAGATGATCCCACTGCTTCAATAATGTTGAGGTCTGACTCTGAGGAGCCCAATCCACTGTGTGATTTTTCTATCCAGATATGCTTTTATTGCGTTGGCAGTATGTTTGGATCATTGTTGTGCTGAAAAATGAAGCCAATCAGGCGCTTTCCACATAGTATTGCATGGTGAATCAAAATCTGACCGGTACTTTTCTGTGTTCAGAATTCCATCAGTTTCGACAAGATCCCCAACACCACTGGCTGAAACGCAGCCCCAAACCATGGCAGAGCCTCCACCGTGTTTTACAGATGGCTGTAGGCACTCACTGTTGTACCTCTCTCCTGACCTTCTCCGTACATATTTATGACAATTTGAACCAAAAAATTTAAAATCTGGATTTATCATTCCAGAAGTACTGTCGCCACTGATTTTCACCCCAGTTCCTGTGTAATTTGGCATACCTCAGGCTTTTCTTCCTGTTTCCCTTCCTTAAGAATGGCTTCTTGACAGCCACCTTTCCACTGAAACCATTTCTGATGAGGCTTCGGGGAACAGTGGATGGATCAGCTGAAGGGCCAGATGCATCTCTCAGGTCCTGTGTCAGGTTTTTGCTTGATTTTTTTCCCCTTTCTTAATGACATGACTTTCAGATACTGTAGATAGTTTTTTCAGGCCTGGTCCTCCTCCTTTAAAAAAAAAAAAAAAAACATTCCTCTTAAAAGGGTCAGGTGTAAGGACTGGATTGAAAATGAGTGAAAAAGCAGCCAATGTCCAAAGAAAAACTTGAAAAGACCTTTAGAAAGACTGGAGAACTATTGATCAAGACCAAAAATTAGAAGAAAGAAGAAGTGTTTGGGATTTTGTCAAAATTTATGGAATTAGGAACACAAAAAACCGTCAGATTTTGATCCACTATGCAATACCATCTGGAAAACATCTGATTGGCAACAGCTTCATGTTTAAGCATGACAATGATCCTGAACACACTGCCAATAAAGTAAATGCATACTTGGAATACTATGAGTAATGGCTTGGCCTCCCCAGAGTCCAGACCTAAACATTATTGAAACAATGAGGGATCATCTTGACAGAGAATGGAACAAAAGGCAGCCAAGATCCAAAGAAGAGCTTTGAATGTCCTTCAAGAAGCCTGGAGAACTATTCTTTGAAGACTACTTAAAGAAATTACAAGAAAGCTTGTCTAAGAGAGGTCAGGCTGTGTTGAAGGATAAAGGTGGTTATACCAAATATTGACTCTCAAGCTCTTTAGAATTGTACAAATTCGGTTTTTGCCTTATATACTGTATTTTTATATGTTTGCACATGTTTCAATAAATTGCTGCAAAATACAAAGAAATGACAGGTGACGCAAGACTTTTATTAATACAGAAATGTCTGTGTAACTCAGAAACACTCACTGTCTACTACTGAAAGTATTAAACAGATTGAAAGTCAAAGACCACACCGTCAAGGTTTTTCTTTTTCTTTTTTTCCATTTAGGGACTCTTTTAACATTAGGGTGAAGGCTACCACAGCACACACCATCTAACTGGATTTTTAAACACCCATATTGTTTAACCAAATGTGTTATACTGAACACATTTAGGGGACAAAACAAAAAATTGCAAATTCGTCATTTGATATAAAGTTCTGCAAACATCCATCCCTGTGCTATTGCAACCTCATTTAAACCATGCAAGAATATTAGTACCAAAGTTTATGGCATTTCCACTAATTTTTGGTTTATGCTTACAGCCACTTCTTTAGGTACACCTGTTCAACTGCTCGTTAGCACAAATATCTAATCAGCCAATCACATGGCAGCAACTCAATGCATTTAGGCATGTAGACATGGCCAAGACGACTTGCTGAAGTTCAAACTGAGCATCATAATGGGGAAGAAAGGTGATTTAAGTGACTTTGAATGTGGTATGGTTGCTGGTGCCGAACAGGCTGGTCTGAGTATTTCAGAAACTGCTGATCTACTGGGTCCAGTAGATCAGCATCTCTAGCGTTTACAGAGTGGTCTGAAAAAACAACAACAATAAAACAAATCCAGTGAGCGACATTTCTGTGGGTGAAAATGCCTTGTTGACGTCAGAGGAGAATGGCCAGACTGCTTTGAGCTGATAGGAAGGCAACAGTAACTCAAATGACCACTGGTTACAACCAAGGTATGTAGAAGAGCATCTTTGAATGCACAGCACATCGAACCTTGAGGCAGATGGGCTACAGCAGCGGAAGACCACATCCGGTGCCACTCCTGTCAGCTAAGAACATGAAACTGAGGCTACAGTTCACACATGCTAACCAAAATTGGACAACAGAAGATTGGAAAAATGTTGCCTGGTCTGATGAGTGTCGATTTGTGCTGCGACATTTGGATGGTAGGGTCAGAATTTGGCATAAACAACATGAAAGCATGGATCCATCCTGCCTTTTATCAACAGTTCAGGTGGCTGGTGGTGCAATAGTGTGAGCAATATTTTCTTGGGACACTTTGGGACCTTTAGTACCAACTTAGCATCGTCTACCTGAGTATTGTTGCTGACCACGTCCATCCTTTTACGACCACAGTATACCTATCTCCTGATGGCTGCTTTCAGCAGGAAGTGGCATGTCACAAAGCTCTAATCATCCCAAACTGGTTTCTTGAACATAACAGTGACTCAGTGTACTCAAATGTCCTGCAGAGTCCTCAGATCTCAACCCAATAGAGCATCTTTGGGATGTGGTGGAACAAGATTCACATCATAGATGTGAACCCGACAAATCTACAGCAACTGTGTGATGCTGTCATGTCAATATGGACCAAAATCTCTGAGGAATGTTTCCAGCACCTTGTTGAATCTATGCTGTGAAGAATTAAGTCAGTTCTGAAGGCAATACCTTTAATAATAATAATACATTTGTAAATCAAAATCTAATAGGCTGTAAGTGTATCTAGCTTGCTTATCATGCTATTATATTGTTGTGTGAAAACGTTTGTGTGTGCATTTTTCCACTGTGTATGTCAGAGGTACAGGGAGTAACCTTGTCACAAGTTTGAGCCCGTTTGCTCTGAACACATTCTCATGGTTATTTTGACAGATAAAAATGTATTTGTATTGTGTTGAGTAGCTGCAACTGCATTACTAATGCTTTGGTTGAATTTAAAAGAGATTATGCAGCATTAAACAGATCAGACTAGTATTGGCGGGGATCATTCTATTTTTTTCAGGCGATTCTGGCGGTTTCATGATATTTTCTGATGGTGGGGGCTACAGCTTAAGCTGATAATTTCCATATATTCATAACTACATGCAACCTGCTTTATATTGTCCAATTGCTTTAAGGCATTACCTAACACCAGACTAACAAACATGTGCTCTACTCATATAGCAACCACAAAACACAGACTGTGTATTCACATGTTTCTTTGTGTTTGCAGATATAATGGCTTCAGTGAAGCTGATTCCAAAGCCAAAAGAGCCGCTGCTCCTCCCAAAACCGGATGGTAATGGCTGTGTGCACTGTGCAGTGGTGGGTAACGCAGGCATCATGAATGGCTCAAAGAAAGGGGTGGAGATCGATGCTCACGATTACGTTTTTCGGTAAGAAAGTCAGAACAAACTTGTTGGCTGTGTTTGACAGGGACTACTCATAGTAAAATAGTGAAGGATGAAAGCCTTTCAATGCAAAGTTTTTCTAATTGTTTTGTATCCTGATGGGAGTAGTCTCTTACAAGGTTGCAAATGTAAGAGTACTATTACAAACTACCTTACCCACTCTCCAAGTTATCTATATCAGGTTTTCTGCTGTTAAGAAAAGTAGCTTTGCTGTTTTGATAGTCGGTTCAGTGTCCTTTAACTGTGAACTACTGCAAACATGAACACATTTAAAGGTAAATGGTAAATGGACTGGTTTTTATATAGCGCTTTCTCAGCTCTGTTTTGAGCCCTCAAAGCGCTTTTTAAAGGGAATCCAGTCCTCTAAAAGGCTGGCTGAGGATCTCATGCTTTCAGCATTCTACAGTGCTATGTCCATATTTTTTTTAATAAGCAAAAAAGAAGAAGTAAGGAAGATGGAACTATACTATAAGAAAAATATGAAGAGGTTAAACACGTAATACGTAACACGTAAAGTATACAGCTGCTGCAGACAAAGCAGCAGTGTGCGTGTATGTGAGGGGAAAAGCACTGTACAGTGTTAGAAGCTTTGAATGAATGAGTGAGCAATAAGCGCTTTGGTTAGTAAGACTGGAAAAGAGCTGCTATATTAATAAAGTTTACCCTATTTGGAGTGAGGAAAGAAAGCCAGCAAAAATGGGAACTGTGTAAGTTAAAACAGATGTATCAATATCACAACGCTGTCATTAAGACGTGGGAGAATCTGCTGGGCTATAATTGAGTATCTCATTAAATTAATGTTTAAAGGACAGTTTTAGTTTTTATTCTTTCAGCTGGAACCCCGGTGGGGTTTCAGGGTCTGAGAGTAAATAAAGAATAAATATAAATCCAATATATAAATATATTTTAAATTATTATTGGAACAAACTTCCACACTGACTTTACTTTTCAGACCTATGTCCAACTTTTATATACAGTCTATGTTCATAGCCCATATCGAACAATTTTATTTGATCAATCATTTTATGCAAGTTTAATTTTAGTAAAATAAATGTCAGCAAAACTTTTGCTTGTTTATTTTCCATGAAATATACTGATACTCCCACTTGTGGTGGCTGTGTCTCCCACCAGCGGGGCTCACCCCACAGTTTGGGAACAACTGAGATGGGTTTACAGTATTTAAATTTGAGTTTAGAGACGCCAGACATTTGGAGCCAACACTTAGACTTCCATGGTATTTCACTTTTAGCTACTTTCACACTGGTGGCATTGTTAAAAAAATACATCAAAACAAACATCCGAAACCACTTTCTTTTTAATCTGTTCGGCAGGATGAACGGCGCAGTCACTGAGGGTTATGAGGAAGACGTAGGAAGCAAAACGTCGGTGTATGTTCACACGGCCCACTCCATCACTACATCACTTTACTTTTTCAAGAAGTACGGATACAAATCTGCCCCTCACGATGAGGTACTGAAGCTTCAAAGATGCCATATTTTGTTTTTATTTCCCCCACACACAATAACGATGATTTCTCTCCTTTTCCTTTTGGCAGGGTATAAAGTATGTGATGATTCCTGAGGGGATGAGGGATTTCCAGTGGCTTAAGGGTCTTCTCAAAGGAGAAAAGGTCTCTGCTGGCCCGTACCGCAATAGATTGTGAGTATCAACTACACTTAAAGTTTAAATTAGTGGACATTTTGAAACAGCTGTAATACACACATTGATTGTGCATTTAAAACAACAAAACATTGCAAATATTGTTTTTTCTTTTCTTTTTGTTTATTGGAGTTATGGTTTTACCAGTTGAATTTTAAAACAAAATAAGGACATCTCTCAGTTTACTTCAGAAGTTGACTCTTTTACATTTCATCCACAGCGTATTTGTTTTGTAATTAATTTTCTTTATTAATGCAGTGATAATGAGATTTGTTAATAAGAATGAATGTCAGTTTTTCCCTAAAGAAAGACAGAAATGCATTCTATATGTACACTGTTTAAGTGAGCCAATGCTCAATATAAAAATACACTTATGTTCTCCAGACCACACAAGTGATGATAATTCCTGCTTTGCCACACAAAAGACTCAGTAATGCAATTCACTGATCTTTTCGGTCAAAGATCTTTACCAATGTCAGTGACAGGCAAGGAACGCACTCACATGTTGTTGGCAACAACAATATAACGAGTTAAATCAAGAAGGAACCTGAACAATATGTAACTTATGTCACTTGCAAGACATTCTTAGCTGGGGCTAAGCTAACTTCGCCCGCTACTAGTGTGCGATACTGCAAATTTTGATATCGATCCGATACCAAGTAAATACAGGGCCAGTATTGCCGATATCGATATTGATACCGATACCGATATTTTTGAGTTATAAAGGTAAATGGTAAATGGACTGGTTCTTATATAGCGCTTTCTCAGCTCT
>VVAS01117354.1:0-26626 GCA_015103295.1 Ptychochromis oligacanthus
TGATAATTCCACACATCAGGCAAGTGAAAAGCTTCATTTCACAGAGCGGTTTGGATAATCAGTGTCTGAAAAATAAACCAAGTTTTTTTTGTTTTTTTTTCTATTTGCGCCATCATTTTGCCTTTCTTCTTTTCAGACTTACCCCTCCTGCATATTAAGCTTATTGTCTCTATTTCTTTCATTCATGCAGGATGAATGCCGTAACTTCATCAAGGTGCTCCTCAGCAGAAACGGAGGCCTGTTTTTGTGTGGAACCAACGCCTTCAACCCGCTATGTGCCAACTATACTGTAAGTAAACGCACGTGATCACACCTGCCTTACAGCTCTACCTGTGAGTGGTTGACCATCCATTATCTGATAAATAATGTCTAGTTTTACAGAAGAGGAGTCTCACTTCCATAGCACAATTTGTACATCTGTTCAGGTGAAAATGCACAGCTTCATTAGAGTTGTTTGTTCAAGCCGTTGAGGCGGTGTTGACTTCCTTCCCAGGAGTTATTTATCCTTCTTGTCTGGCAGTTCCAGTGTCTTGTTTTCCTGCGATACAACAGTTGTTATTTCTCAGTGGTTAAACTTTGTGGTCTGCCGAGCTTGTTATCATTGAGAGTCAGAGACAGAAAATCAAGAAGAACACAAAGAGGGGGAAAAGAGGAAGAGGAGAGTATTCACAGAGAAAGGCAGCTGAGACGTGACTTGTTGCGGTAAAGAGAGAAGAAAAGCAACTCCACAGATGGAGGCAGAATTTAAAAGACGCCAGGGTTCGAGCTGCAACTGTAAGCGTTGACTAGCCTGACTCAAACAAGTAGCCAAAATGTTTTCTGAATATTTCTCCTACTCAGACTCTGAAGGTTTGTATCCGTCAAGCAGCAAGTCGCCAGAATCCTCCAACATGCAGCTGAGCATGCTCCACTTCCTAGCCTATCCCTGTCTCACTCAATTACAGTAACAATTTTAAACTTGCGGAAGGAAGAAAAACTACACATAAATATTAATCATCGGCTGGGGTGATTTCACATCATTCTGCAGTGATATTAAACGAGGAACGAAGGCAGATGAGTTGGAGAGAGAAAGAGGGGGAAAAAAAATCCTTTCACTATCAAAGGCTTTTTCAGATAAGTGTTATTTTCAGTCTCTCACATTTCAAACACAGTGCAACAGTGGAACACTGAGACATACTTGGCCCATTATCTGTCAGCCACTAATGACATTCTACAACAGCGTATACCTCACCTGTCTCTGCCTGATAGGCTGTCATTTTCTCTGGGGACTAGTTAGTGATGCTAGCTACTGTTTTATTTATAGCAGTGTTTTAATGAAATAACACCTATAAATTATTTAATTTTCAACCATGGATGAGTGTTCAAAAGTGTTCAAAATCTGCTGTTCTCCTGAAATAGTTCCTTGAGGCGACCTTTAAATTGTATGTGTTTGTGTAATTGATAGTGAAAGAATAGCAGAGATGTCATTATATGAGCTGCCAACTTTATTGAAATTTTAACATGGCTTTATGTGGATGTATGGATGCCTGTGTGTGTTTGTCTCTGTTATTTATGGATGAAAATGTGACTCTCTTGTTGTTTGCTGCTGTGCCTAATTGCCTCCAGTGAATCATTAGTTTGCACTTATGGTAACACTCCCTAATTGCCATTCTCTTGTGGCTTGTTTTCATGATGCTGCTGTAGATGTATTCATATTGTTTGGAGTAACCAGATTGATGCATGCATCTGTGTGTGTGTGCTTATGCATGTGTGATTTAACAGGGAGACACTCTGGAGATGGTAGGAGACACAGTCAGTGGGATGGCAAGATGCCCTTATGACCCCAAACATGCCAATGTAGCTCTGTTTGCAGGTAAGACACGTTTGTTTTAGTCTTTACTTCCCCACCTGCGGCTTGTTCATGCATACCATGTGCTGTCACACATTAGGGGATCACAGCAGTGAATGAGGAACTGTGCAATGTCATCTTTCCTCCATCAAAAGATATTTTTGTCCCTTGAGTGGAACAAAACAGAGCCATTGTGTTTCCTCAGTTTCACTCAGTTTTATTCAGCTACTTTATTTACCTCATCGTATTTAAACTCTTCACTTAATAATCAGTTCTGTGGGTGAAACTGTTGGGAGCCATTATTGTTCAGCCCCTTATCTGATATTAGCTGGCAGTAAAAAAAAAAAAAAATGTCTTTTTGCGTGGGAGCACTGCAAAGTTGCAATTATGTTACTGCAATTAAATTGTTGACTGGTCAGTCATATCATGTTTATGATGCAGCACATAATAGGTTACATTAACTCCAGCTTCACTGTTTGCAGTTCTGATGCTGCTTTGGCAGACTATCCAACTCACCAGCTGTTTCTGTGTGTGTGTGTGTGTGTCAGAGGGGAATCTGTTTACGGCCACAGTGACTGACTTCCTGGCCATTGATGCGGTGATCTACCGTAGCCTCGGGGACAGTCCCGCTCTGCGCACCGTGAAGCATGACTCCAAGTGGTTCAGAGGTACCTACAGACGTCTGTGTCATTCTGTGTGTATGTGATTGTTTGTGCTTTAGCGAGTCTAGTTACGTCGGCGCAGTTCTCTCAGCATCATGCCTGCTGTTGATGGTTTGAGTTTCTGTCCACATTACTTTGCAACATGCAAGATGTAGCTGTACACAAAGCTGCCTCTTTGACATAATCTGAGTCATCTATATCACACAGGGTGCAACCAAACATTTTTCCACCACTGCCTCACAAAGGGTCAGTAGTTTAGAGTTTTACTGCATCCTAGTATATTTTTACTGGCTCAGGGGGAAAAAAAAACTAATTTTAATTACTTTATATGCTGCTGGGTAGCTTAATCTATGATAATATAGCAGAATTTATTAGTAGATTTATGCTTTATATTATTAATCTAAAACTGCAAAAATAATTACATATAAAAGATTTAAAATACATGTGGTGGAGAACACCCCATGAATCTAATATGTAGATTGTTACTATATTTTTACCCAAGAAGGTTTTGATTACACTAACTGAGTTCACTGAATGCACACATGCTCCTAATTGCAGGTTATAGTTGGCACAAATCTACTTTTAGTTGAACATGCAGATAAAACACTTGCATTGTTGAGTCCTGCATACCCCATTAACACTTTGTTTACCATGCTGCTAATAATCCTGAGATTCTTTAAGTAGCATCATCTGCTTCCTTTGACTTGAAATGTTTAGGCTACAAGGTGAAAACACAGTGCAAAAAAACTGAAGTTGAATGATTTTGACTGGTGAAAACACTGTCATCAGAGCAAGCGGGCCAGGGGCTGGCCAATCACCTTGCCCAAGCCATTCGTTAAGTCAAACCCTGCCATGGTCAAACATAATGCTGACACAGGATTTAGAAGGTCCTGGGTGTACTGTATAGAATGGAAGTCATTTCTCAGAAACACGAGGGAGTCATAATGTGCTTATTGTTTGCTGTGAAATCCCCTTTCACCATGTAATGAAATTAAGAATGGCTGTTGCCTCTTTCTCACTGCCCTCATGTTACTTGGGTGTTGTGGGAATTAATGATGCATTTGCAAACTGAAATGCTGTTTTGCTTTATGCTTTCTCATCAATATTTCATTAATATTTTTCTTCTCCGTGCACCACTCCTTTATACGTCGTCTTTCTTAATGTTTGTTTTTTTTCCTCTAAGTTTTTCTTTCCCTTCAACACAGAGCCATATTTTGTCAGTGCTGTGGAGTGGGGACCTCACATCTACTTCTTCTTCAGAGAGATAGCCATGGAGTTCAATTACCTGGAGAAGGTAAAGAAGTCATTCTGGGGGAAATAAATCCTCCTCGACCAGCTCTCTCACATTAGCTGGAAGTCCATTCACAGCATCTTTTAAAAGGACTGTACAGGAATGTGTGACTTTATCATTAGAATACAACCGTGAAATGAGCTGCGGGTCTAATATCCCTTTGTTACAATTATTTGAATGTCAATATAAACTCCCACAGCTACACTGACCTTTCATCCTTGGATTTGTTTATATGCATATCTAATACAACAAATCACGTTATAAACAAGCAGCTCATGTCTGTATTAACCTGAGAAAAAGTCGTCTATTTTATATTGACTCTGTATATTTCCTGCCCTTACCAGAGCAGTGGATGCATCTTTATTAAAAAAAAAAAAAAAACCTGTTTCTTTAATAAATTAGCAATTCACATTTGGGAAGAAGTATTTGCAAAAGGTCCCTGGCTGCGACATGTTTACAGAGAGCAGAGTAAATTGATACTTAAGCAGCATCAGTAGTGTGTGTTCAAAGAAGCAATTTTGAGATGCACTGACATTTTCATGAATAATTGATATTAGATTTACCATTATAAAACAATGATCTGTCAAAAAAGGGTTTCCACATTGCAAATAGCATGCAAATGACTCTTTAGAGATCACCCTGGAGTTAAAAAGAGCTTTTTAATATGCAGTTTTCAAGATGAAACACAAACCTCTGGAAATATTATCCAACTCCCCAGCTCATCATTGGAGTTATATGTGAGCTGTGTTTATACCATACTGTGAGTATCATATTCTGTGCAAACATCTGCCCATATGCCCGACTTCTCCCAGGTGGTGGTGTCACGTGTGGCCCGAGTGTGTAAGCGCGATCAAGGCGGGTCACAGCGCGTCCTGGAGAAGCAGTGGACATCGTTCTTAAAGGCCCGTCTCAACTGCTCTGTGCCCGGTGATTCCCACTTCTATTTTAACCTGCTCCACTCCACCAGCCCCATCATCAGGATGCATGGCAGGGACATCATCCTAGGGGTGTTCTCCACACCAGCTAACAGGTACAGTGTACAAACATCACTCTGTCTCTCTCATTTACACACGCCAAGAGACTTAAGATCACTGAATCCCAGCCTTTTCATCATAAATAGACTGTGGCCTATAAACTTGAAAAGTTAAGCCAATGGAGATTTGCATTCTTTCAAATGGCCAGCGGGAGACGATTCCAAAAAGTCCAATTGTATAGTCTATGAAAAACTGACCCCACTGCTGTCAGTGTATGACCTCAGTAAACATTTTCCTGATGAGTCTTAATGAATCCAATACAGTGTTCATTTAATAAATTATGTTCTCCATTACAGTCAAAAAGCAGCAATGGATGATGTCATGGTCTCATTGTTGATCTTTTATATACAGTGTATGGTTGTGTCCCAGAATCCTGTCAAATAATTTACACACCCATTTATCAACACTGCCACCTATTTCAACCACTTATGAGTTACTTTTATTTATTTTAACTATATCTTTTTTTTTTAATTACACTATAATGTATTTAGATATGTTTAAATATTTAACTTTCACCTTTAACTGTATCAAATTCTTTATGTGATTGCTAAACTAATTTGCATGCATTACTCAACATGTGATGTTCAGGTGTTGCAGATTACTCAATGTTGAGACTAAGTTGTTTTCAAACTACTTTTCAAGTTACTGCTTATGTTTCCTCATATCTCAAGCAACCTCAGAGAACCTCATAGGGAATCACTTTAGATCGCTCAACCCGTCTGCCTTTAAGTGCATTTTTTGTGTGTTGTTTATTTCTTTATAAGTTGTTTATAAATGTTTATAAATACTTAGTGTTTTTGAAGAAATACACATCCTTAGAAACACATCTTTACACCTTCCCGTGGAGATGGAGATAGATGCCCAGTGTATAGCCACGCTCACACAGCTCACCTTGAAGTTTTAGTGGACCACCATAGTTTCAGAAAACGGAAAGTGTCTGTGTTGGGGTGCTGAGGTCAAGATTGTGAAGTACAGAGTAATTTAAGACACATGGAATGCTTTCATGGAACACAAAAGGGTGATTTGTTGAAAGACACGATTAAACTGAAAAAAGTGGAGAAGAAGAGGGAAGGGGAGAGATGTTGCCCAGTAAGTGGGGGATTACTGGAGACTGAGGGCATTTGCAGAGCCAAAAACAACACAAACAGTAAACCAGAAAAACTGACAAACAGAAAAGAAGGGAAAGAAAATATTTCTGTGTGCCACACATAAAGTATATTTTCATCCCTTTAGATGTACTAGGAATGTGTTCACATTAAAGAGGTAGTAATGTAGACAACTGACTCAATCTAACGAGTCTTTTTGGCATTTTTTTTTTTTTATCCTTATGTGGTTTTTTTTGTCCCACGTCTCTTTCCTTATACAGTTACTGTAATCTGAATATCATGCTTCGTTTGAAGATGCTTTCACAGAGCACTTTGATGCTGTTTTTCTCAGCATAGTAAGATGTCATCTTAAAACTAAGTCTGAGACTAAATTGCTCTTAATGTTTGTGGCAGATGGATAAAACTCTGACTTTGCTTCACTATATTGCACTCTAAGTGGCTCATATTATAGAGAAGAATTCAGTGTAGTTTTTCTGTGATGGCCCACTCATGTTACACTACCTCAATGGCCTGGATTCTACTTTGCTGTGTGTGGTAGTGCAAGCACTTTAAAGCAGACACTTAGAAATGCTTGCAACTGCCTCTTTTTTGGTGTGATAGCAATACAATCTCTCACTATAATGCCACCAGCAGCCTCACTGCCATCAATCAGTGGTCCCATTATATTAACATCTCTATTTTTTAGAATATAATAAGGCTCTGTACCAGTGGGTGCAGGAGGTACACAGTAGGACAAGTACAGAAGAGACAAGTAAATTTAAAAGGAGAAAAGATAGAGAGGGGAATAAAGAGGGGAAGAGACGGATGAGAAACTCAAGGACGAGGAAGTCAATAATGGACAACACGTGCATTCCCTGCTCTCTGAGATCTAAAATTGTTTCATCAGCTGCATCTTATCTGCGTGTTTGGAAGGGCACCGCTGCGAGAGGGGGCCACTGCCTGCAGAGACAGATGGATGCTTCATACACAAACACACACATTCAAAAACAGTTACAATGGTTCCCAGATAACAGCATTTACAGCTCACCAAAGAAGCGAACCAGCTGAATACACACACACGCACCTTCCTGTGCAACCTGCCACTGGGCCCTATTTTAAATAACTGCCAGCCAAGACAGAAAGAAATGGAGGTTTAGATGGACAGATAAAGAGATCTGTGATGGAGGAAAATAAACACAAAGAGAGAGAGAGAAAGTGTGAGGTGATCTAAAAAAACTCCCACTGGCCCCTGTGTGGCCCACTGCGCCACACTGGCCAAGTGCTTGCCAGACAAATTACTTTGGCTGGCAGCTTGCAGTGAAAGCAGCATGAAGAAGGACCTGGGAGTGGAGGAAAAAGCTATTCTCTCCTGCCTATTTGGCCCTCTGCAGCATATATTGGACTGTAGTATGGGAATGAGGTTTTACTGTCTCCCCTGGACACTGAAGTTACTGATCTCCACCTGTGAGCCGCATACTTCTGGAGTCATTATACAGCCACATATCAGCTCCTCAACTGTATTTGAGTTGGGATCATTTAGTCTCTGTTTCCAGAGTATAACATCACCCCAGGTGGCCATTTCCTTTGTCAATCCACCACTGAAGCACAGGTGTAATTTCTCTCCAGCAGGCATGAAAGAATATCCCACATTTCCTACTGACACCCTCCTGCACTTACAGTCCTGATGCTCAACAGGTCAAGGAAACATAGGAGCAACAATAAACTTAAGAGAGAGTGTGGAATATAGGACCATTTTCGTAGAAGTATATTCTGGTTTATATAATAAATTGTATATCTTTGAAGACTTACCTCAGGCTTTTAATGAAAACAAACCATTCTCATTATTTTTTTAGTTATTGTTTTGCCAGCTAAAAATGTCTATTTCTTCTGGAATAGAATGACACAAGCTCATTAGTTTTATTATAGCAACCCAGGAATGTAAGGAAAACATTTCATGCAAAAGAAAGTAAATCTAGTGCATCCTGAGAGTGGGAGGCCATGTTTGTTTTTGGTTGTAAAGAATCCCAAGGGTCAGACAGCAGGATGTCCCTGTGGGAAAATGCAGCAGAAGAGGGGAAATGAGGAGGACAAGGAGCAGGAGGAGAACAGGTTTACGATGCCAGGATGCACAGCTGTGCAAGCTAGACCCCCTGGGCCTGCAAGCAGTGTAGGCACAGGAATACATAATAAGGCAACTAGCTAGTTCTTGGGAAATGGGTATTGGATAGGAACACCAAATATAGTTGACAGTAGAGCCATGTCATGAGAAAAATAGAGAGTTGTAACAGTGACATTAGCTAGTCCAAATAGGCCGTGGCAGTTAGGTTAGAGGGAGAACAAAAAACCCACAGGGACATCGAGGAAAGGAAAAAGTATGAAAAATATAATGAACAGCAAAAAGGAGTTTAGGCAGGATGTTTTTATGACAATAAATGAAAGTGAAAAGATGATGGTAGATGATGAACGGTAGAAGTTCAAGAGATTGATTTTCCCCCGACTTCCACCGTCTTCTCCCCTTCCTTCGTGCACAATGCTGGCATCATGTGTCCGTTAAGACCGTGTTACAGTATTTCAAGCTGTCAGTGAGTTTGTTAAACAGTGAGGAAGCACTTCAGACTCCACAGAAGTCCTCTCAGACAAAAATCACATGCATCTATGTAGCCTTGACAGACTGCCAGCAGAGAAAAGACAGATCAGCAAAGAAAAGACAAATTTCACCAGACAGAAGGAAAGACAGAGACAAAAAATAAACAAAGGAAAAGTAGTCTCAAGTCTGAAGGGTGGCTAGGAAAATTATTGAAAATGAAATTTGTGTGCAAGAAAAAAAAAAAACACAGACTTTAAAACTTAACTGGGAGAGACAAAGAGAATAAAAATAAGAATGAGAATAATTAAGAGAGTTCTGTGAGGAAAAACAGCCTGAGGCTTTTTGGCTTACTTCTGTTATACACCGAGCCCTACACGGGCCAAACCCAGTGACCTGCAGCGAAAGAGAAAAATAGAGCTGGGGGCTAGAGGGGTGGGTGAAGGTAGAGAAAGGAAGCCAAGCTGGCACTGGTGCAAAGCTGGCAGGCACGTCAAACATAACATCTGGTGCCTGCAGCCCTGAGAGAGACGCCGTATCGTCCACAGATACACCTGCAGCTCTGCCTTGTTGGCCAGGGTTGAGTCACATCCCTGCCTATGAATGATAAGTACCGAGGGAGACGGCGTGACCTGATCAAATGGCACATCAGGAGAGCACGGCTCCCTGCTGCAACCAAAATCCAGCCTTCAGGCACTGCCTTTCCAAACAAACACTGTGGCTTTCAAAGGGGCACTCAACAGAAACACCTCTCAGCTCGATACAGAATCCTGGGGGCAGGCTTCACAGACCCTCAATTCACCAGCTGGACATTTACTTTTGAAGAAAGAAAGAGTGAAAGAAGGAAATAAACAGATGGGGTTTGTGTGGGATTCATGTAGCAGCAGGTTGCAGGTGACTCAGTCTCAGGTTTTTTTAATGTGTTTGTATCTCTAAGGTATTAATACTGAGTCATTGCTCTCACACCACGCACACTGTTAGTCATTGATGAGGACACATTCAGAGCAGAGACTTCAGTCTGGGAGCAGGAAGCATGGGATGTTTTTTTAAAACTCATTTCTTATCTCATCCTGACACTGGTCTCTTTGTTTCTTTGTCTCTGTAGTCAAAGCACAAAAATATAGACTCAGAAGTGAGTCTCACACACAGACAAAACCAACAAATACAGATACATTCACACAAAGTCAGGTTATTTACTTGTGTTGGGAGAGAGCACGGGGGTGGGCTGCGAACACTTCTCAGAACAGATGCTCTGCTCCCTATTGCTGGGTCCACGAGTAGTTTAACAGCCTCCGAGGTGCACCAGGCTTTTACTGTAACATGTTGTCGGGTTCATTTCCTTTACAAGAATCTTCTACCCCCTTTGTGAAAGACTAAATATTCAGTGACTCACTTCCTATTTAGTTTATACTCCAGGAATTCCAGCCAAGATCTTTTCATGGGCCTAATCTAGTTGTTGCATCCCCTGCATATCTATTCTTTGGCCGCAGAGTTGACAGCATCTATCTTACCCCGCTTTTCTTTCCGTCTCAGTAGCAATTTCCTTTGTGTTCCAGCAATGGATGTCAAAATATGAACAGCCCATATCCAATTTGTCATCTTTGCTGGGTGTCTGTCCCTTTCTCTTGTCACAATTGACTTTCTATATTTTTTAACTTTTTTCCCTATTTCAAGTTTCACAGTCTATTTTTCAGTCAAGCTATAATCTACCTTATCTTTTCTTTTCCGTCGCTTATTCTTTCCAAAACCTTGTTGGAAAGTAAAGCCTGCTGACATTGAGCCATTTTGTGTCAGTTCAAAGTGTTTTTATCAATCGTCAGTCTCTGTCTCACCATCCTGTTTCTGTCTCTGTAGTATTCCAGGTTCGGCGGTGTGCGCCTTTGACATGGAGCAGCTGGCTGCCGTGTTTGATGGAAGGTTTAAGGAGCAGAAATCACCAGAGTCTATTTGGACGCCTGTTCCAGATGAAGTCATCCCAAAGCCAAGGTGCAGATGGCAGTAATCAATTTGTGCACCTGTGTTCAAGTTGTTATCAAAGAGCTATCACAAAAAAAAAAAAGCTGCATTGTGAAGTTTTGTTTTGAAGTCAAAGTTAGCCATAATACTGCTTTAGAAAATGTGTTTTGCAGGTGGTCATTCATGGGTAGGATTTCATACCCAAAGGGCATATAGACAATGCAAAACAACATGAGTGAACTATACTCATGGGTATTTCAGTCAGGAACTCTTCAGAAAAAAAGAGGATTGTTATTCCATCTACAGTAAATTGTATTTGGCAGTATGGTTTTGTTCTGAGCCTTCCCACTCTTCCAGTCACGTACATAAAAAGCCCAAGATGGGACAGCAGAAAACCCAAGCACAGAGCAGAGCAGACATTAAATAAGACACAACATTAAACAGGAATAGCTGGGGTTTGGTTTACCAGGGTTGCAGAGTGGCTTGCAGTGATGGCAGCAACTCTAGGCAGGAGAAAGCAGCTTAAATTGTGCAGCCTTTATGAGAATAGCCAATAAGATGCACAAAAGGGTTCCAATTGTGCTAATGCGCATAGTAATACAAGATGGCAGCGCGTGTACATGCAGCAGCTCAGCACTCTTATGAAGTCACCCAAACAATGATTTGGGAATGACATTTATTTATTTATTTATTTTGTGTTTAGAGCATATGTTGGCACTTTTGAATACTGACTTTTACTGCTTAAGCAGTGGTGCAAGAAATGTCATTGTGTATTGTACAATGACAAATAAAGGCTGATGTGGGCTGGCACTGAGATCAGCTGTTATTGTGGGCTAAGCTTGACTCCTTGGCCTGCATGAACCAAAGCTATGTTTTTTGGGGTTTTTTTAATAGGGTTAAATAACAAGGAAAACAAGAATGTGGTTCTACACACTGAAGTAGAAAATTCCCTTATCACAAGGATAAAGCTTGTTGCCCTCCAATCTGTGTCTTGCCCTCATGCAAATATCTGTCGCTTTACTTATACTTATATGTGAGATTCTTTTGACTAAATCAAATCAGTCTCTTTTTGAAAAAAAAAAAAAAAATCTGTCTGAGTGCGAGACACTCAGACTGTCTAGACTGCTTAATTATATAATACTATCTTTACTGAGGATGGATTCCAAAACGTTATATACTTTGTGTTTAACATGCTTAATCTTATTTTCCCCAGACCCGGTGGTTGTGCTGTACAAGGATCCAAGTTTAATTCCTCCAACTCTTTCCCTGATGAGATGTTAAATTTTGTGAAGACCCATCCTCTGATGGATGAAGCAGTCCCATCTCTTGGACAAAGACCCTGGATAGTGAGAACCATGGTCAGGTGAGACTGAACTCAGAGTAGCAGTTAAAGAATATAATTATGATTATCTTACTCACTATGCAGAGCCATACAGCAGCAGATATGTCTCTTTTCAACATAATGAGGAGATTTTTTTTTTTTTAATATACCTGACCAGTTGCAAATTGTGCATATATAGAATCTTTAAGATTATTCACTTTCCAGTAATTCAGTATTAATTTGTAACAGCTAAAACATAATAAACTTTGTTATACTTAAGACTGTTTGTTTTGCACCCAAAATTCAAAATAAATTAACACTAAGAGCGCACATTAATTGAGCTCAGCATTTCAAGTCACAACACTTAATTACAGGAGATGCCATGTTTATGAGGTCTGAAATGGTCTGCAACCTTGTATATTTAAATTAACGCCTGCTTTTGTTGATTTTGGTTTGGTGTTGAAGCTTGTGGTAGCAGGCTAGCAGCTGTAGCCCATCAAGTCCCACATAAATACTTGTGTGCCTCCACCCCCTTCTCTCTCTCTCTGTATCTACCGTATGGAGTCCCCCTGCTTTCCAGCCACCAGGGGATTATGGGGACTGGGTGTATGAGGAATATTAAACACCCGGCACAACATGGCTTCTATTCTCGTCTACTGACTCACACACACAGAACTCTGTGTAGATCAGCAGCACTCTGCTATTGTCCTAGGACAAACCCATTTACTTGACTGATATTATTAATGACTGAAACGTCTGGTGTAATTAGTTTATTATGCAAATTTGATGAGCAGTTTCTTCTCTAAGGAATTCATTTCATTTTGCTGTGACTCAAGAGAAAATGGCATATTATGATTTAAATTCACACTAGGCCATATTTTACACCTAAACCAATCAGTTGGAATGCACTTAAATCAGAAACTCGCCTCCAGGAGTTACTTTACTAAGCTTTTAGCTTTCGTGGAAGTAAAAGTCTCAAATGAGCTGCACAGCTCTGTGGCATTAATGTATCGCTCTGTTTCTCCTGCGGTTCAGGTACCAGCTGAATAAGATTGTTGTGGATACTGAGGCCGGGCCCTATCGAAACTGCACTGTCCTGTTCCTCGGCTCAAGCAGAGGGACCATCCTCAAGTTTCTCATCATGCCCAACCAGGACAATACTGTTACCAACAGCAATATCTTCCTGGAAGAACTGGAGGGATTCAACCCTGACAAGTAAGACGATAAAATAAAGCATGAGCTGATTAAGAAATAAGCATGTATTTATCACTGTTAAAAGAATAGTTTAGACTTTTTTTTTGGAAATATGCATTTTACCTTTCTTGCTGTTTGTTCAATATAAAACAACAGCATGGAGACTGCTAGCTGGTCTCTGTCAAAAGATTAAAAAACATCTTTAATTAGAATATGATAGCTGTTTTCACACATGAACTGCAGACAACGTTAGGAGAATTACCTGGGGACATTGTCTGAAGCTGCCCTTTCTCACGTCCAGCACACACAGCGAGGGTTAGTCCACTTCAGACATGTTCTCACTGGAAATGTGCCATTTGGTTAAGGCAGTATTATCTTTGCTATTCCCACACGAGTGCAGATAGGTGCAAAATCACACGGACTGCATGGGAGTCCTTCATACACCTCCATCGGGGAGTGTCTAGTAAAGTTCAGGGCTGCAGCACACCGTTTATAAGTTATTTATATATCTGACCATATAATATATGTTATATATAGTATGTGACATGTTAATAAGTAAGCTCTAGAGTTGCTGTTTTCCTTAGTTTCCTTTGTTTCTTTATGTGAAGCTAACTTAACTACCCTATGGGCTTTGTATTTATTATATAGACACGAAAGCGCTATCAAGTTTCTCAGCTAAGAATTTCTATATGATTTCTTTAAGGCACAAACCTGTATATTGAGACAGCTTGGTGTGAAATAGCTCGCAGATAGATGACAGATGCCCAGGCCAGGAAGGGGTTAAGTGACATCTAGCTTTGATATATACACAGTGAGGGGAGCTGGGGATGTGATGTGCCTCTTAGAAAAAGAAGTGCTGCAAGGGGAGAAAAAAAAGCATATGTCCTGGAAACATGGTGTGTCCTGAATAATGCAGAAAACCTCACCTTTTCTTTATGTGATACACATAATTTTGGTGGATTTGAGAAGATGAAACGCCATGCAGAGAACAGAAATTGGGCAAACAGAAAAGAAAAGTTAATGTTCATTATCAAGAAATCTCAACATGTTCTAATGAGCCTGAGAAGAACAGCATTAGTGGGAAAACATCAGAAAGTAATGAAATGATGATAAAATCACGTAATCTTTAATCTTGACCAAAGTTACAGACTGTCAGGAAAATTGACCCCTTATCTTCAGTCTGTAGCTAAATCATGTTTAATATCTGGATCTTGGCAAAAGATTGGAATAGACTGGGCTTCTTGATCCTTTCTAATTAGCATTTTACATGAGGCGCGCAGCTTTGAGGCTCCTCTGAATGCCCATCATTACATAATGAACGCAGGGTACAATGGCTTTTCAGTCTTCCTTTTTGCTTTTTGTTCTTTGTTGAGATGGTGGATGACTCCGGGGTATGGGGGTGGGGGGTTGCCACACAGATGCAGCCAGATTTGAGTGCTGATTATCTTTTACCAAGGCTAATTAGAGTCATTTAAAAAAAGAAAGTACATGTTTCTAAACACTAGCTTTCTCTTGTAGCTAATTGTGCTCACTGATATAACCCATCTTTTTTCTGCAGTATGTGGAAACAAAGTGTTATTCCTTGAACCAACAGACTGGCAACACAATAGAGTCTACTTGCACTGTTTCACTTCGTATTCATTTATACACTACCACTCAAAAGTTTGGGATCACTTGGAATTTCTCTTGTTTTCCATGGAAACATGCATGAAATTAGTGTGAATAGCAAATGAACAGGACATGACGACATTGTCAGAGTTAGAAATAATGATTTTAATGGAAATGATGAATGTGTTCTTCAATCAGACCTTAGGCAAAGCAGACCTTAGGCATTCTAGCTGTCAATTTTTTAAGGTAATCTGATGAGATTTCACCCCATGCTTCCTGGAGCATCTCCATCAAGCCTGGGGGTCAAGCTGCTCGCACAACAGATCCGGAGACTGCTGGCCACTCCATTACAGTCAGAATTCTGGCTGACTGCTTCTTCTTTAAATATTGCTGACACATTTTGGAGGTGTGTTTTGAGTCATTATTCTGTTGTAGGATGAAATTGGCCCCGATCAATAGTGTTGCAAAATCTTGTGATAGCTTTCCTTCTTCAAGGTCCCTTCCACTCTGTACAAATCTCCTATTTTACCACCTCCAAAGCTCCCCCAGACCATCATGCTGCCTCCACCATGCTTGACTGATGGTATTAAGCACTGGTCTTGCAATTTTTTCATTTGTGCTGTTTTGCCCATCTCAGTCTTTTCTTTTTATTGGCCAGTCTGAGATATGCCTTTTTCTTGGTAGTTCTGCCACGAAGTCCAGCATACTGAAGTCACCTCTTCACTGATGATGCTGACACTGGTGTTTGACAGGTTCTATTTAGTGCAGCTGCCAGTTGACAACCTTTGTCTTAAATTACACACTCTCAGATATTTGTCTTCTTCCACAATTGTGCACTGGGGCTTCCCACTCCTTTTTCTGTCCTTATTGGAGCCAGTTTGTTACTCTCTGAAGAAAGTAGTTAACAGCATGGTAAGAGATTTTAAGTTTCCTTGCAGTTTCTTGCATTGAATAGCCTTCCTTTCTAAGCACAACAGACTAATGGGTCTCTAAATAAAGTTTTTTTTTTGTTTTTTTTTCTGGCCATTTTGAGCCTGTAAACACACAAACAACTGCTAATCCTTCAGATACTAAACTAACCTTAAGAATGCCATGCTCCCTTTTTTGCTCTCTTATTAGTACAATTGTTTTCAGCTGTGTAACACAATTGCAAGAGGGCTTTCTAATAATCAATTAGCCTTGTAAAATGATTAACTTGGATTAGCAGCCATACCAGGCGATTGATGCAGAGGACTGACAGTTGTTGATAATAGGCCTCTATGCAAAAATATAGATCATTCTTTAAAATCATCTGATTAATTTAATTGTTTGTGAAATGGATAAAATTCTTTGTGACTTGAAAATATGTTTTTCTTTGGGGGAAAAAAAAACATTTGCAAGTGATCCCAATCTTTTGAGCGGTAGTGTACATGGTAAATTGAGGATCCCAAGATTGTGAACCTACTCTCAGGATATCTCAGCCTGTGCTGCTTTGGTTTAACCATCCTTTTATTAAATATGTGGAGATGATAGACTTGAACATTATAAAACCAACCAGTACTTTTGGATTGGTGGTGTTTAATCAACTTTTCTTGTGTAAATGATATTGTATTAAATCCCTGAGAATTATCCAGCTGTTGTCTAACAGGTATTCTTTAATGTTTCTCCTCAGTATCGGATGCAGACAGCAGTGAAGGAGGCTTCCAGCTGAAAAAGGAACATGCTGTCCGGGTGCTGGGCTACATCAGCTCCTGGACTCAGAGGTCAGTGCTGCCTCTATTTCTAGGATCCAGAAAATAAGTTGCCATGCTTTTGCTGTATTTGTTGTATGTGTTTCAAAATTTGAGACTTTATGGAATATCTGCAGTTTATTGCATCACCAGCTGCTGAGAAAAACAAATTTCAATCTATTGTCACAACTTCTTGATGAAATGCTGTTTCATTGAAAGAGCTGGGAGATGTGCTGAATTTAGATTCACACCAAAATGCCTCAAATCGCTGTTATCTGCTGTTTTTTCTTTCCTGCAGCAGGAGTATAAGTTCCACTATCTCCAACTATGTTTTGTGTCTTCAGTGTTCAGAATAACATTTTTCATACACTAGGGATTAGAGCTTTTCTGGCCCCTTCTGTATTTTTACTGGCCAGTAGCTTAATCTATAATAATATAAGTATAATTTGTCTTTGATTTCTGTTTTTGTTTTTTTGTTTTTTTTTTAAATCAAAATCATATAAATTATTACTAAGTGTGGCTTTTCAGATAAATGTAGTGGAGTAAATGCGGTGCCACCCTTTAGACACACCCATGCATGCTGCAGTTATCACTCCTGGAAAGAGAGAAAGAGCCTGTCAGCCTGCATTAAAGTTTACAAGAAATCTGCCAGTTTTGAAGAACTGTACCAAACTAAGCTGCATACAGAGAACTTTTGTTTCAGCTTGCTCTTAATCCAGTTTTTAAACAAGTTTAAGCTTTTATATTAAAATTCTTATTGGCTTTTTACCCACAAAGGTTTTTTGCGATTACAGTAACAAACTTTTCACTCCACATAGGTTCAGTGTCTCTTTCTGTGTCTCGTTTTGTTCATTGTGTGTGTGTGTGTGTGAGGAGAGGCTGCAGCTCCACCATAAACTAGACCATTGAACCAATGATAACATTATTTTCTCTGCTGTTTCATTACCATCCTTCTTATTCCAGAAGCTGCTTAGGATATTACTTTGTAAAGAAGATAAAACTTTTGTCATGCTGAAAAAAATTATGACTGTTTGGCAAACATAGTCCAGCTGCTTTTGAGCAAGGCATTGTACCCGGTGAAGCTGCTGAGGAGTAGAAGCCTTTGGCTTGGTTGGTGTCTCTCGGGTATCAGTGTGATTTTGCTGTTATGAATCTGTAGCTTCATTTTCTGCTAACCTTCAGTTAGATAAAGAAATATTCAAAACATAGTCGTGATCTGTTTAAAATGGTATTTCCAAGAGAAGCATTCCTCTTTTGAGAGAAGAACACAGTCTAATCTGGTGTGACGGTCGAGGCCAGCTGATGACAAAAGCTCCAGAGTAATAAGTACTCAGGAGCTTTTGATGTTTGCTTTTGGTCTGTGCTTACTCATCCACATGGAATGTTTTTATATTTGGTGACTTAAGGTTGCTGACCTGAACACCCCAAATCTGTTGAATCACTCATCCAAAGCTACCAAGAAGCAATCTTTTTCTTTCTGCTATGTGCCATTCTCTGACTGTGAGTAATTCTTCCGTCTTTGTAGAGTTTAAAAGCAGACTTCTCATCACATCCTGTATGTGGCAAAACATCCGTTTACTTCCACACACTTGTAGACACAAACCCTCCCTTTTGTTTTCAGAATTTGATAAGAAATTTAAAGTTGCACTTTCTTCTTCCGTCTTCATGTAATGTAACATCGCAGTTTCAGGAGGTTAGTGGAGGATTTGAGCATCCTGCTTAGTTAAAGACTGCCTACCATTTAAAGACTGTCCCTGGTAGAGGGGGGCAGACACCTGCCCACCCAAGGTTGCTTCCAACCTAAGTAACCCACCCTGGGTGCCTACCCCAGGAGCTTACTGAGTTGATGGTGGTTTGCACACAGGGTTCCCATTTGGGAATACTTGGCCCTGCACACAACTGTCAACCTGAACGCTGTATGTTGTGTTCGCGCACTGTGTGCCTCCTGATACCCAGCTCTCCTCTCTACTCTGAAGGGAACTGCTGTTGTCACATGTTGATGATGCAACACAATAATAGATCTAAAACTATTGTGCTCATTTCCAGCTCCATGTTTTAATTCTTGGTCTCTACTAGAGTAGTTTTGCCTGATTCATAGTTACAAAATGGTCCTTATTTATCCTGCGCTGTGCCTTGGTGCAGCCCCTCGGTTCATCCGCTGTCTGAAACAAGCTGTTCGCCCTTTAAGCCATATTTCCTCTAATTGGCTGTCACTCGCAAATGGGGGATAGGACAGCAGGTGGTTGGAACTCCACTCACAGCCACTGACTGAGATGACCATATTAGGGATATCTCCTCTTAAGCCTTGTTTATGGTCACCACATTGGTTGTTGTGCACTTCCATACCCATTTATACTGGTGTTTGAGGTACACTGGACTCAATGAAGTCTTATTTTAAATCAGCCAGGGCCCAAGGACTTTCATTGTGGTTTGCATTTATGTGAAGCTATTGAATATTCTGATAAACAGCTTTCTTTTTGCTACCGATGAAGTGTATCATCAGAATGTGGCTTAGTGTTTCCCGTAGGTTGGTTGCTTCCTAGTTGGTTGGCCTCCGTCCATCTTTGGTTTTAGAAGAATTAACACATTTGTTTGGAAACGTTTGTTGCAGGCTAATGAGTTGTCATCAGCTCGCTGTCTTCTCTTCTGCTGCAGCACGACGTGCTCTCCTCCGCTCCTCCTCCCCTCTCACACACACAGTGACAGTCACAAGAGAAACTAGTGCATCCATAAATGACTGCAGAATCGATAAAATGAAACAATGGTACATCAATTGGATAAAAAAAAAGAATTTGATTACATTCTTTTTCTTTACTTTCACTCCTCCCTCCTCTCCTTCCCTCCTACACAATGGTAGAGAAACACTGTCACTGTTATTTTATTGCCCCAAATTACAAACTAAACACCACTGCACTACTGAAGATTAATGCCATGTGCTGCAAAATAACATGAGGAATGTAACAAAAGACATGACAGTTTTATACATTTTATTTTTTTAATACACTACTGGGTTACACACATTTCAGTGCTCTGAGCACTCTGTAAGCTCCCGATGCCTTCATGTTTATTGCTTCTTTCACTTTTTGTCTCCAGGCAATGTCTCTGCTGCTTCAAGGAGTACAAGCATTTAGAAGTCTTTAATCAGCTAGTCTACGCCCTCATCAACCTGGTCATTGCTCAGATCAGCAGCCTGAGAGATCGACTCTGCAGCGCCCAGGACCACACACATAAAAGGGGCGTGTCTGGGGCAGAGGGGACAGGGTCTGAATGGAGCGGAGCCGAATCTGCACCCGGCACCCTCGCCCAGCCGCCCTCACCTGGGGAGGACGAGCCTGTGAATGTGGAAAGAGACTCTGCTGAAGAGGATGCTGACACGCCAGACCTAAACCAGAACAAGCCCCAGAGCCAGGACCAGGGGCCAAGTCAGCCTGCTGAATCCCAAGTGGATGTTCTGGAATCTGGAGATGGCAGGAGTGAATCCAGGGCTGGTGATGATGGTGGTGTAGGTAGCAGTGACAATAACGGTGACAGTCAGGATCCCTTCAGCTCCTGGAGCACGGAGGAGAGGGAGAAGCTGTTGCTATGTGCGGCCAAGATCTTCCAGATCCAGTTCCCCCTCTACACAGCCTACAAACACAACACACACCCCACCATAGAGGTGAGAAATCCGTACATGTGATGCATCACCATACCCACAGCGCTCAAGATTTGTTCTTTCTCTTCTGTAGATTCTGTTTAGTTATTGGCCAACATATTTGCTAAATGCCCCCTGACTTTGTCACTGCGCTTAATGCAGAGATGTGCAGTCCAGACCATAGATATTAACACAGTTTACATAGTTTTGATCTTAAGGCTGTGTTTCACGTTGAGTTTGAAATATTGAGCCTGAATAGATCCGACTGTTTCTTCAAACTTCTCCGTTGGTATCAGGCTATATGACGTGAACACACAGATGCATTGTCTTTTTCTTTTCTGACAGTGCCAAAACACATTCTTCTCTTTAAGCTCCTTAAAACATGCTTTGAATGTGGAAAGTGTGGGCTGTGATTCAGAAACCTGTAATTATATTAACTAACTCTAAACAAGCCTTGTATCTTCTACATTTTAGGATAAAACATGTTTTGTTGCCACACTTGTCTCCTAAAACATCTCCTTGTCTGTTTCTTGGTTCCAGGACATATCAGCTCATGAAAGCAACATCCTTGGCTCTTTCTGCGACATGAATGTAAGAAATCAACCCTATTCTTATCCCACACAGTTGAGTGTTCAGTGTTTTGTTTTTTCCTTTGGTTATAGGTTATTTCCTGTTAATTAACTGGGACTTCCCACAGAAAGAAAAATCCTTCAGAGGTGCTGCAAAATCTGACTTGCAAGCTGTTCTGTCAGCTGTTATCCTCAAAGTCCTTAAAAAGTGAACTTGGTCTTGTCATGTTGTCTTGTTCTTCTTGTGGCGGTTGTCTCTGTCATTTGTTCCGTCCTGAAAGTGTTTTATTGGGAAGCTGCACAGACATGTTCTATTTCCATACCTGACAGCTGTGCCGCATCCAGGGCGGCAGAGGGAGGATGAGGGCAGGGGGGTGATGATGAAAAGTAGATGAAGGCGTTAGGCAAGTTGGGAATAGCTGTAAGAGACGAGAACATCAGGGCTCTGTATGTGCCCAGTGGCATCGCATGTCTGCTGAAGAGAGTCAGGTTTACTGGTAACATCTTTTCTCATCACGGTGGACCTTTGCTTTGCTTCTCTCTCTTTAATTTTGATTTAATTGTAGTGTTTCTCACCGGGTGTGATGGTTTAACAGAAAAATAATTTTTAAAAAAAGGTGCCTTGGGCTGGGAAGAGAATATTTATATGTTATTTCACTTGCTCTAACAGCAGATTTCAGAGTGTCATCTCTGTGTGATTATTCTAAATATAATCTGGGAAATCAGCAGATTTCTCATCACTGCATGGATAAATTTGGGATGAAATGTGTCATCTTAACAGAAGTTACATCTCAAATTGGTATTCAAAACCTACTGTGGAGTTAAAAAAAAAAAACCATGATCGCCACATTTTGAAAATAGCTGTTTGTCTCATCTGTCCTCTCAATCTTAAAGTGCCCACATTCATTTGTCACTAAGAAGATATTAATGAATAAGCATGTGAATACAATTGTTCCTACATGTAGACATTACACAGGCAGCCTTCATATGTATTATTGTATTTTTGAAAGTATACTTTTAGCATTTAAAAAAAAAACAATAATTATTTGTCTCTGAGAGAATGATGCCATCTGTGATATATTTATTAGTTGACAGTCCCCTCGCTCTTATTTTGAAAGTTCAGTTACTGGTAATCAGCTAACCCTGGTCTTCATTATGTACCCGATGGCTTACAGTGGCCAGGTCACTGTTTTGGTGGTCCTTGATTTCATTCAGGTGCTTCCACAGATGTACTCCATCTCCACCATCTTGGACTGCAGCAGACATCTGTAGTACTTGCTCTGCTCTGGAGATCCAGATCTGCAGCAGGTGGAGAACTGATCTGTGTGGCTGTACACTGAGCTCACCAAAGGAGGGCTACAGAACACAAAAGACTACCAGTTGCAGTCCAAGATGATGGAGCTGGAAGTCATCCGCAGGATTAGAGACCCCTCAGACAAAAAACTGAATACATTTACCACAAAGGATGTGGCAGTTAAAATACACTATATAGACAAAAGTACTGGGCCGCCTACACATAACATCTATAGGAGCTGCTCAGCCAAGGAAGCCAGTTTTTGTGCTGATGTTAACAACAGAGGACTTTTGGAACTCTGCAGTTATTGAGTCAGCAGACCGTTGGTGACTTTAACGCACGGTGTCTCAGCACCCAGCAACCCTGCAATGTAACTTTACATAGTCTGCAACTTCGTGGCTGAGTTTTTGTGGTTCCTGAACGCTTCCACTTTGTATTAATACCACTTACAGCTGATCGTGGAATATCTAGGAGGGAAGAAATTTCACAAACTGGCTTGTTTCAACAGTAGCATCCTATTACAGTACCATGCAGGAATTCAGTGAGCTCTTTAGAACAACCCATTCTCTCACGAATGTTTGTAAAGGCAGACTGAATGGCTAGGTGCTTGATTTTATACACATATGGCCATGGGACTGAAAAAACCTGAATTCAGAGATTAACAGGTGTGGTCCAATACTTTTGTCCATGTAGTGTATATGCAGAGGAAGAGCATCTTATAATGGTCTTTTTAAATAATGAGGAAGCATGAGCCTCCTATTGTGCAAACAGACTTGTGTGCATCTTCAATAATACACTGAAATATATTTTTTTTTGTGAACCTCATCAAACATTTGTTTTTTTCTATAATGTTGTATTTATTGATTGACCAAAAGCTTTCCGTTTAGTTTTTCTGTTGACCGTAACTGTGAGGAATTCTTGTTTAAAATAAAAGCTCTGACATCAGTTTTGTTTTTTACTCGTGTTGAAGACCATATTGTCTGCTGACTTTAGAGGTTGTATCAGATGTGACCTGAGTAACCTGATGCGCAGGTGACCTAGTATCCAAATATAAACATTGTCTAGGGTGAGGTTTCCAGTTTCCTGCATTGGCTTTGCTGTGCACGCTGAATTGATTTAGTCCTGTGGACTCAGCTGACTTTTGTTTTTGAAGGACTAAATGGCTTCACATGGGTTGGAAAGTCCTCCAAAGCTGGGGGTAGATTCACAATAAGAAGATGGAGCCTTAACATTTTTCTTCTTGACATCGGGCATTTTGACAAGAAAGACAGCAGTGAATTTTGGTTTGAATGTAATATTTGATCAGTGTAAGCTCCGAAGCAAAATGTGTAAGAATTTGAATCACCTAAAACTTAATAATGACGTTACTCTGCCGATTATTTTATTCAATTCAATTCAGTTTTATTTATATAGCACCAAATCACAACAACAGTCGCCTCAAGGCACTTTACGTGTTAGGGTAAAGACCCTAAAAAAATGATACTGTCCACTCCAGCTTAATGGTCTTGGAAAGAAGAGGAGTTCGTGTGTTCAGTGGGACTCAGTCAGGCCTGATATCATGGTTGTGGTTTATATGTTTATTGATGGTTTGTTGGGGGTTTTCCAATTGAGTACATTTCTCTGTTTAGCTAAGTATTGTCCACATTTCCTGGTCTCTTTGTGTGTTTTGCCAACGCCTACATTATTATAGCCTTTCTAAGCCTCATAAAATCCTTGGTAACAGGATTTGATTGGTTGCAACTCCTGTTGCAGCCCTTTGTTTTCTGAAATGAGCATTGTAAGGGATTTGGTATTGTTGAGCAAAGCAGTGCAGTGGCTTTAAATTGGGTTAAATAAGCTCATGTGTGTTAAGTCTGTGCTGTCAACATGGAACAAAAGCTGTGATGGGAGCTTGAGTTTAAAAGCACAGACTGGTGACTTATGCTGTGAATTCCTGTGGATGAAGTTACTGTGCCCCAGAGAGGAGTAATGTGTCCCTGGATAATCTGTGTTCACCTTCCCACTATAATAAAGTTTTTATTAAGCTCAGGGGGGCATAGGGTTTGAGTTGGAGTGAAGAACAGAGCTGTATGAAATAATTCTGAGCTAGAAAACTGAGGGAAATTTCCAGCTTTCACAGTTTCAATGGAAGAAGTAACTGATACTGCAAGAAATGGGTGTATACACAGTAGATTTTAATTCACTACTTCAGTCAACTGAAAACAAGTTTACAGTATACTAAGTGCAGCAAAATTGGCACAGTAGCACACTTTCCCCACACAGTCATCTTTGTTAAGTCAAAAGAAACTTCAGTTCAGAAACAAAACCACTAAATGTAAGTGAGCAGCATTTTCTGCTTTTTTCAGGATTGGTTTAAATAGAAGATGCTACTTTAAACTGATTTTTGACCTGGATTTACTGTCTTTATACACCCAACATTTTTTCTGTCTCCTGTTGTGAAAGCACATTCATCACAGTTGATAAAAGCAACTCAGATTACACAAAAAATAAGAAGAAAATGTAAATGAGCTTTTGACTAGATGACAGTTTCTAAATCTTTCTAAATCTCTTGTCCAGGATGTGGAGGTACCTTTGCATCTGCTGCGCTATGTCTGCCTGTTCTGCGGGAAACACGGCCTCTCCCTGATGAAGGAGTGCTTCGAGTTGGGCACTCCGGAGAGCCTCCCCTTCCCCATCGCCCACGCCTTCATCACCATAGTCTCTAATGTGAGTGCTATCAAGCCAAACCGCTGTTGTCATTTCAAAAACCACAGTTAGGGAGAGCAGCTTCTCAGGTGGATTACTATGTTAAAAGCAACTCAGATAATATTCTCACAGCTGTGAATCATTGCTAAATGAGAGATGGAAGTATTAATCTGTTATTCTGTTTGGAGGCAAATACTGCAGATATTTTGGCAGGCTGTCTGTTCATTAGGTACATCTAGCTACAACTTAGCTGGCTTGATACAGTGTCCCTCCAACAATTGTACCCTCAAAATGAGATGTTTAATATGTATGTAGTTTTAAAGACAGATTCTCAGCTGCATTTTGTGTAAGTTTGATGTTTAATTACTTGGCATATTGTTTTTGATGTTCCCCACAGATCCGAATATGGTTGCACATTCCTGCTGTCATGCAGCACATCATACCCTTCCGCACCTTTGTGATACGGTGAGTTTACACGTGTAATTCTTTGCTTTAAACATGCAACAATGTAGGACGTTTTCCTCAGCTGCAAACTGGTGATTCTCACCAGTTGTGCTTGCTTGCAAGTGCGAGTTAAAAGAACGTATAACTGCCTAAGGAGCTGCCATGTTGAGCACTGCACTTTCCCTGCCATCACACATCCAACTGCTTCTCCACCCTAACCTGAAGCCAGTCAGTAACCCTTTTACTGCTGTGTTAGTTTGCACAGTCAGATTTTTAAATCTTGTTTCATGCTCTGGGAAGCTGTGAATAATAGCTTCAGTGTCTAGCTGTTTTTCCCAGCTGGATGGGATGAACTCGAGGTTTGCCATCATTTAAATCGAGGAAGCCAGACGTTTCTGATTCTGCATCAGAGCTTTCTGTTTGTCTCAGTCAGTCAGGCAGCGCACCCTCTTCTGTTCTCTCCAAAGTGCCACACGTTTGTTGCTAGGAAGAGCCTTTGTCACCATAGCAACAGTTGCCAGACCTCCAGTCAACCTCTTTTCACGTGACCCGAGAGGAGGCAGAGGCTGGCAGGACTGATCATGTGATGCAGGCAGACTGATGCTGTGCTGCCCTATTGCCTCTTCTGTCTGAGCAGCTTGGTGACTGCATAAAGTGATTACTGTAATAAAAATAATTTTAAGCTCTATGGTTAACCCTTTCTATACTGAGGAGGAAAAAATCTTGGGACCATAGTTGTAATGACATTGCCTTCAGCCTCAGCTGTACATTGTGTTTTGTCCTAATAAGAAACACATGCTGAACTCACATGGTGAACACAGTAAATATTTAATCTACAATATAACCTTATGTTAGTATTATTGTGATCATGGTAGCATGCTGATGTTAGTAAAGATGTGTTTTAGTGCAGCAGCACAGAGTCCTGAGATTTTATCCACAGCACTACAGACTGTGCTGTATATATTAATGTGTCTCTCACTCTGTATGTTTGATTCAAAGTCTGGAGGGAATTATCCAAAAGGAACCCGTCAAACAATGAAAAACTGACATAATCGAGTCTAGCTGCTGAAAAGTGTTTCATGGAGACTTACTGTACTGCTATACTGCACTCAAATTAATGTTCACAACTCTCTGTAGTTTTGTCCTGTTTGCTGACAGTATAGGACCAGATGATAAGGAGAAAAAAAAAATCAACAAATGGTCCAATAACAAGGAAAAAAAACCAAAAACATCCTTCCGTACAAAAATGTTAGGAGAGTTTACATCTTGGTAGCTTTCCATCCTTTTTAAAACTTCTTTTTAATGAGCACAACACAAAGCACTTTACTAGCAACTATCTCCAAGCTTATCAGTAAACATCTGAAAACCACAAACAAAACTGTCCCAGAGAGGAGAGTAGATGAGTCAGCAGCACTCTGTTGTTTATCAGAAATCTCAACGAACGCCTACACACGGTAAAAAAGCCACATGATTCAAAGTAACCGACCTTAAGTATGAGTTTTTCTTCAAAATGGAATTTGGATATGGTACAGTTGCTGATTAAAATCTTTCAAATTGTGAGCTTTTTATTGAACTTTTTATTTTATTTATTTTTTTTTTAATCTGCCTTGCCCTGCTGGCCAAGTTGTTTTTTTATTCTTCCTTATAGATGTTTTTTTTTTTTTTTTTTTTTTTTTTTCTCCTCCAAAATTTATATTTGTGGTTTTTCATTATTTTTTAGGGGGGGAG
>VVAS01117391.1:0-10645 GCA_015103295.1 Ptychochromis oligacanthus
ATATAATTTAGAGGTGACTTAGCAGAAAGGGTGTTTCTGATAAAGCACGTGCAGGTTATGAAACAAGTCGCTACGTAAAAGTTAGTAATTAATTAATCAGCTACACAAACTGAGCTACAGAAAAACCACCACTGTGCGATGCAACAGGAACAGGAAGTGATACAATACCTCAGTGAGAGCCAACACCCTTTACAAGATAAAACCGCAAAACTTGAGGGCCAGCTATCCTGAGGGAAACAGAGGGAACATACCCAGGTCGGACGACTGAATTGCACGTCAGGACTGGTACGGACATTCACCAGAGTTTCCTCTGGCTTTACCTTGCCCAGGCATTAGTTCACTATCTTTTTGTAGTGTAGAGTTGGATGATAAGAAAACCACTCTCATTATGTGTATGAACCATGAAGTTACACCCACCTAAAAAGCTCAGACTGAACTAAAAGACTGGATATGGGGGAAACAGCAAGCCTAGTTCCATCCACAGGCAATAAACCTCACCTACCAGCACTAATTAACGCACTGTGTCTGGCTTGCTGAATCGCCACAAAATCCATGTGTAAAAACAGCAATTTTTATGCAACATACTAAGTCCAAAGTTTAAAATAAACTTGCATAAGAGCCAACTGACATGTTTCCACTTTGTGTTTGGGTTAAACAGGGTATGATATAATAATTAAAACTGAAACTGAGCAAGTGTATTTCCCAAGATGTCAAAGGAGTACTTTAATAGAGCTTTACAATGTTCTGTCTTGTGCTTACGAATGCACCGTATAAAACATTCATTGCATTTCCATAACCCAGTAAAAATATGTAGATAGACAAATTACATGTTAACACCTGCAGCCATAATAGTCTTGTCAATAGTTTTTGCTTCATTCTATAGTTTTCCATTTTCTTTTTCTTTAATCTCTTTCCCCCTCTCTCATTGTTCCTATTTTATAACCCTCTACAGTATGTGTAAATAGCATTTGTCTTATGTAAATATTGTCACTCCTTTCTTACAATGCAAGAGTTCTCATAGACTACTTAGAAAAGCTTGCCACGGGTTAAATGCTTCCATCATTTGAGTGTAAGAACTTGGGAGTTAATTATCTGTACTTTTTGTACGTTATATTGTGACTACACTTTGACTGCCAACAAACTTTGTCAACTCTACAAAGAAAATTTAGTGAGAGACTAAATCTTCCCACATATCCTGCAATTACCAGCATCAGGATGACGTGGACGTATTACTCCCAGCTGGAGAACTGTACTTAAGCAATCAGAACACTAAAGTGGATAATGACCTCATGGTACAATAATATTTCCACTCATACCCCAGAGTATGGGCCTCAGCATGTTTTAGACAAAGGGTATTTGGACTTTGGAAGTAGGCAGGTTGCACTGTACTCAAAACACAGTAACTGGATGTTACTGTGTTGAAGTGATGTTTCACGTAACTTGGATCTACAAGATGCGAAGCTTTACAGTGCAGCAAGAGATCAACAATCACTTATTATAATGGCATATCGTGCGCACATCATTAGTGCAACAACATAGTCAAGGAGTTTATTGTACCTGCTGAGGTAGATTCGCTTCTCCGTCAGCTGTCCAGGTCCGTGCTGGGGGTGAGTATCTGACTCATTCCTCACCACCTCCACCCCCTCTCCCCCACCACTCTGCTCACAGCTGTGCTTACTGATCATGTACAACTGCCCAATCCTGTACTGGAGCCCGAGGAGATGTTTAGGATGAGGTTTATGGTGGTGGAGAGGACGGGGATATGTGAAGAGAGAGAGAGAGAATGTGGTGAGAAAATGTTAAGCACAAAGCAAAATCCCCCTTCTCCTCCTCCTAATCCTCAAGATGTCATCCAAAGGGACACATTTTGAGTGCGGCTTTAATTGCATTAACTAAGTGTTTGTTGACTGTGGTCATCCCGCATGAAAGAAATGAATTTAAACAGGGCAAATAGGCCCTCATGTTCATCTGTCATAAACATGTAGCTTTTGAAAGAACTCATGCATTTATTTTTCTTTTTTGCAAACAAAAAAAAAATCTGTGAATTTGCAGTGAAATGAAAGCCATACACAAATAAAAGGCACTGCTGCTTGATTCAGTTCTCTCAGAGGTTTTATAGCTGTAGTCTGTCTTGGTCTGGTACTGAAGTACTGTACTTTTCACTCCCCTTCTCTATTCTGCTGCTGCATTTTGGAGTATTCTTCATTTTAATCCACTGTACTTATCTGACACTTTTAGGTGCTTTTACATATTGCTTGGGTTATAACCCTGACCATAATAAGGAACTGCATCTTTCCTGCTGCATTAAAGTAATAATCATATTAATGAGTCAATCCAATTAATCCATCTGCAAACAAGTAGTGGATATATGATATAGAAGTTCGCTAGGACTCCTCTCTACACGTGCTACTGTTGCACTACATTTCTGCATTTAGTATTATCCTTATCTAATTGTTCCTCTGGCCGCTGCAGCTGCTGTTCAGAAAAAGTTATGTTCTTTATCTAACTTTTTGAGGGGTATTTTTAAAGACCCCTTTGAGGCTGTGATTTTGGGTTATTGCAGTTGACTTGACTTGACATTTAAGCTGGGGTATATACCGAAAGAGGCCGGACCAAATTTCTCACACAGGGCAATAAGGGATATGAGGACTTAAATAACAAAAAAATCCAGCCATATCAAATCAATAAAATGCACAACCCATTGAGGAAATTATAACAGCCATCTGCCACTAAAAGGAAGTAATGAGAATGATGGCAGAAAATCCTCCTGGCAGCAGGTTCAGCGCTGGTTGCTGAGTCTGGTTTTGTCTTGACGGGCACTTACTCAGAGCTGCTTAGGCACAGGCTTTGTATTTGCGGTTCATTTTTCAAATCTTAGTCGCTTGCTGTTTATAAAGATTTCCCTAAAGTGACCATTTCAGATATCAAAAAATTAATTTGGCTGGTGAGAGTGAGTGCATGGTGTCTAAATTAGGGGGGAAGGGACTTTGTTCTCTGCTGCAGCCCCAGTTTGCGCATGCTGATAAGGGAGTATTTTCTGTTAGTTAGTCTAAAGAGGACAAGGCCTTTGGGCATCTGGAGTGTCTCCTCATTGAGCTATGCCTGACACAATCACTGTATTTTGAAAAATCTTACACAATAATTCTTTTTATTTCTTGCGCTGCTGCTGCTTGTTCTCATTTCTTTTCTCCCTAATCTTGTTTCCATTTGCATTTTTTGTTTGCTTCAGTTGTAAATCACTTGGTAAAGTTTGTTTTTAAAGTTATTATGAAAAAGCTGAGAAACTGTACCATAAACAACTTAACTGTGACCACCATAATGCAATTCATTTTGTTGCCCTATATTGTTGTGGCACTAAAGCATTATTCTAATTAAAAGTAGAAATGGAGAAAGATTGAGAGGAAGAGAGAAAGAGGATGGTAGACATCAGATTGCCATCCTTCACTGTACTCTCTTGACATCATGTGACACTCCTCCTTCTTGTTCCAATTACTGTGGAGTGTCAACATTCAATATTTACTTATTGGGTATTCATGGGACTTAATTAATCATAGTGATGGGTGCTTTAACACCATCTTAAGCCCAGCAGACTGCAGGGGAGAGAGCTCCTCCCACACAGGTTGTGAATCTTTCTCCCCTTCTGCAAAAAACAGTCTTAGTAGGAAGTTGGAAAAATACCTTTCTGTCCTTTCTGTACTCTGAATGGAGGTCATGAGTGATTGCTCTCAGCTTTTGGAATGTGCTTCCTCATACTGTTTCATTTTTACAGGCCAGGGTTGCTTTACAAGAAGTGCCTACGTCACTCTTGAAAGTGTAAATATAGCACATCATACACTCAGAGACGTTTTAGACAGTGTCGGTGTAACCGTCAGGAAAATGAAATAATTCATGATTGAAAAATTTACCATGAAAACACTGACAATGTGTTTGTAGTTGACTGTGAACTCGGCTCTAAAACAAATCATAAAAATAATAAGGACGACAATAACAAGGATGAACATTTCTATCAAAATCCTTTTTAAAGAGGTGAGTACACTCACTGGCCACTTTATTAGGTACACCTGTTCAACTTGTTGTTAATGGAAATATCTAATCAGCCAATCACATGGCAGTGACTGAAACATTTTGGCATGTAGACATGATCAAGACTACCTGGTGAAGTTCAAGCTGACCATCAGAATGGGGAAGAAAGGTGATTTAAGTGACTTTGAAAATGGTATGGTTGTTGGTGCCAGAAGGGCTGGTCTGAGTATTTCAGGAACTGTTGATCTACTGGGATTTTCCCACACAACCTTCCCTAGAGTTTACAGAGAGTGATCTGAAATAGAGAAAATATCCAGTGAGCAGCAGTTCTCTGGGTGAAAATGTCTTGCTGATGCCAGAGGTCAGAGAAGAATGGCCAGACTGCTTTGAGCTGATAGGAAGGCAACAGTAACTCAAATAACCACTCGTTACAACCAAGGCATGCAAAAGAGCATCTCTGAATGCACAGCACATGAAAGCTTACACCGAATTGGCTATAGCAGCAGAAGAGCACACTGAGTGCCACTTCTGTCAGTCAAACGTGACGTTTGGATGGTAGGGTCAGAATTTGGTGTAAACAACATGAAAGCATGGATCCATCCTGCCTTGTATCAAAGTCTTTGTCTGGTGGTGGTGTAATGGTGTTGGAGATAATTTCTTGGCACACTTTGGGCCCCTAGGTACCAACTGAGCATCGTTTAAACGCCACAGACAACATGAGTATTGTTGCTGACCATGTCCTTTCCTTTATGACCACAGTGTCCCCGTCCTCTGATGGCTGCTTCCAGGAAGATAACGCACCATGTCACAAAGCTCAAATCATCTCAAACTGGTTTCTTGAACATGACAATGAGTTCACTGTACTCAAATGGCCTCCACAGTCACCAGATCTCAATCCAATAGAGCACATTTGGGATGTGGTGGAACAGGAGTACAAACTGTGCGGCGCTATCATGTCACTATGGACCAAAGTCTCTGAGGAATGTTTCCAGCATCTTGTTGAATCTATGCCATGAAGAATTAAGGCAGTTCTGAAAGCAAAAGGGGTACCCAACATGGTACTAGCAAGGTGTACCTAATAAAGTGTCCGGTGAGTGTACAAAGCCTGTAAAAAGCATTCGTCCCTGTTTTAGTTTTCATGTTTTTTTATTTTTACAATATTGAATCAAAGGAGATTTAATTTTGCTTTTATGACACTAATAAACAGTATGCATGGCAGTGCTTTCAAAATTATTAATTTATAAAGGCTGGCTTATAATTCTAGAGGACTTCAAGTTATATTCGGTGACTTGGAAGTTTCCCCTGACATTTTTCAGTCATCAGGTTTTTCTAACAAAACTAACTAAACTAGACTTCTAAATATTTATGCAGAGTGAATACTTATGCAGAGTACTCAGAGAGTTATTTTCTGACTTTTACAATGATTATCTGTGTTGAAAAAGCCACATTAAATCCCCTTTGATTCACTGCTGTAAAGCAATAAAACAGTCAGTCTTCTGAGAAGTCTGAATATCTTTTATGGGCCACTGTATGTTATTGTGAAACTGTAGGTTGGATGTAATTTTTTTTTCCTTCACCTGCAGAGACAAGTCTCTGTGAGAGGTGTCTTGCTCTTACAGTGTTATAAGGGTACTAGCAGAAGTAGAGGGTAGAAGTACATTAAAACTGTACTTCATTAAAGTATTTGTGTCAATGTACATAGCTGCATTCCCCCACTGGGCAATCTATGCTCTCAAACAATGGCATTGGGCACTGGAAGATTAAAAGTACCTTAGTGTAATGGCACTGGTGAAGGGGCACCAATCGGGGCCAATGATAATTCATACACCCCAAAACTGATGTAAAACCTCACACACAGAAATAGCAACAAACAATTATGATCACTGTGAGCATGAATCCTTTTTCCAGCATTTCATGAAAGATTATTTGTGGTCGAACACAGCAATACTGAAAACACAGACAAAGGGCACACTTGTGTGAGGCCTTCTTTTCTACAATGACTGAGAGCCATGAAAAAGTTTGATCAGTGCAGTGGTCGCCTCTCTGCCAAGAGAATGACTGAGATCCTGGTGAAGCACAAGCCCATGTTCCTCACTTTAAAATTTGGCATTTAAGCATTTTTCAGTTACAAGTTTGTTATTTAATTAATCAGAAACAGATGGTGCAAGGCTGTTCTACCACAGATATCTGGTGGGGATTTGGCTGAATACTTTACCGGGGGTATATTATTAAGACAAATTTGAGAACCACTGCTCTAGGTCATTTTTAGCATGTGCATAGGAAGAAATGGAAAGTGAACCACCAGTGCTAGAGACATACCTGCCTACCACCTGAGCTATTTTCACCTGCCGGCTATATTTTTTTGCCAAAAGCAATGCTGAACATTCTTCACCACAGTAGCGCTGTATTGTGTTACAGAAGTATTACTGGATATGTCACACTTGAAAATCAACACCACTTACTTTAAAAGTGGAGCAATGGTTATAGGGTGTTGTGAGGTAGCTATTATGTTTTGATACCTCCTTAAATAAGCTGCATTTAAACTTACATTGCATTTCGGCGAAAGAGGATTTGCTGCAAGCTCGAGTTCTGTGTGCCCTGTCCTGATACTGTAAATCCTATTTTGGACTGCTATTTGTCACTGTCATTGTTGTGGTAACAGGTAGAAGTGGGTTGGGGGTGGTGGTGGAGGAGACGATGAGGACAGTCCTTTTGAAGGGCACTTTGGTGCATAACAACCTCGTCTGCTCACCTTTTCTCTCACTAGAGAGATCTCTTTGTTTGTCAAGCTGCGGGCCAAATAGTATGCCTTTGAGTTGGGAGTCTTAACCAGTTTGACTAGTTTGAGCTTGGAGCACTAAAGCAAATGTGGGAAGTACAGTGCTGTCCAGGTGTTGTGCTTTGGCTCCGTCAGATTGCCTGAGCCATCGCTCTACCCCAGTGTGCAAAAGCTCCCACAGGGCATCCACAGGAGGTCTGAGCGTTGTGTTGGCACTTTTCTTATCAGCACATTAACACCTTCACAATTACAAGTTTAAAAACAAAACAAAACACACGCACACACAAAAAAAAAAAACACTGACACATTTGAAATGTGTGTGTGTTATGCGTAAGCATGGGAAAGACAAACACACTTACCTCGTCCACAGTCAGTGGCATGCATATCCGGTACTCTTTCATCAACATGGTGCTGTTACCGGGAGAACTGACTTTTTGGAAGTGAACAGTGTGACTGTGCTTGAGTCTGTCTATCTCAGCTGTCTTGGTTGCATAGTAGACGCGCTCAGGCAAGCAGCACACCACAGTGACCTCTTTTTGTGGCGCTCTTCTTCTTTTGTTTTGCTGATGTCAGTAAACCATGGAGTTAAGTCCAGTGTTTTCTGTCAATGAGTGTCTGCAGTTTTCTTACTTTCCTCCCTTGCTCTCTCCTTAGAGCCTGGTCTCTCCCTTCTGGTTTCTCTTTCTCAATTTAATCTCCTGGACTTTTTTAACTGCTGTCTCTCACTTCTTTTTTTGTTACTACTCCTTTCTCCTCTTGCCTTCAGCTGCACCTTCTGTTTGCTGTTTTTCTCTCTCAGTTTCTGTTTGCTTTCTTTTGCTGCAGTGAGAAAGTAGTAATTAGCACTGAGGTAAGATATAAACCTACTATCAACCAGCGCTGCCTGTTCTTTCCCCTCTGTCCCTCTCTGTGCTTTGTTTAATTCCTCCTCGTGTGTAACCTTGCTGTCTGCTCGGTGCTCCTCCCTTTCCACTCAGCCACACTCCACCGCTTTCAGTTTCTCACAAATTCCTTTGCGGCTTCCCTCCTTATCTCTTTTTTTCTCTCTCCCCCCCTTCTTCTCTCCCTCCCATAGTATCCACTCCCCGCCCAGTATACTTTACTACCTCTTCACCTGCGTCACCCCCCCTCTTTCCTCCCCTCTGTGTTTCAGATCTTTATCTGTTCTTTCTTCTCTGGAGCCAAAACTGCTGTCAACAATAACAGTCTTTCTATTTCTGGCAGCTGTACTAGTCAGAATTTGAAGCACATTCCTCAAACCGGCCCCCTTACCTCGAGCTTCCTCCACTCAGGGTATATGAATGGCCGACACAGAGGGGTAGCTTGACAGGGCCATTGGATTAAGTATTACTAGAGCCATGAGAGCTTCCATTAAGCTCAGTGCCAGACTCGCTTACATTGTATTACCTCATGACCTTCAGCTGGGTTTAATTGAATCCGTGTTTAGTCACTGAATAGTGAAATCGAAGCAGTCATAATTTCTCGCCCGTGCCCATCCATGAGCCATGGACCACTCTTTTTAAATGAGTGAGAACTGACGGTGAGATTGCCAAGCGTGTATGTAGTCCCACCCCCATGAAATAAGAAAAGCAGATGTTTTGCTTCTCAGGGTCAGTCTGACAGGGGCCAAAACCAATAACCGGCCCTGGATTCCTCCTCGCAAATGGAATTCACTTGCTTTGCTTAGTGTGCCTTGAGACAGGGCCGAAGTGGCTCTCTTCTCCACATGTCTTTGCTATCATCTGCTCTGCAGTGAAAGAGCGGTGAAAACAAATTCCTGGTGGGGTTCGCTCCTATCTTATCAGATCAGTGTTTAGAGAAGGGAAGCCACTTCAGAGAGCTAAGGTGCGCTTTGCTCGTCTCTGCCTCGATTTTCCCCACATTCAACACAGAGCTCTGACAGCACACGCATCGCCACAGTTTAAAGGATGATTGCTGGTGACAGATGCGTGTATTCAGCAGTTGATCCAGTTACATTACTTTGATTATTTAATTGTTGTTTGAGGGTTGTTCGGGAACCATGGTGAGGAATGGCAGCGCTTTGAGACGATGGATGACACATATGTTTATGGTAGTCTAGGCTTCATCCTCTTGCTTCTTTGAAAAATCCAAATCAGAGTTGGATCTGTTTACTGCACAATTCAGTAAACATCATTTCCTGTCATCTCTTAAAAGACAGGAAATGATGGAAAGACATGCAGCAAATGGCCAGTTTAAACTGTATAAATGATGGATATAGCTTCAGGGGTCTGAAAAGGGAAACTAGTGTGGAAGTGCTTTCAACCTGGCTTCTGAGTAATGGTCAGCAGGAGGCAACTCCTTTCGTTGCAAAAAGGCCTCTGATTTGAGGTCTATGGGAAAACTGCCCTTGCTATCTTACTCTGAGATCTCCGTAAACACTTCCCTGCTGACTTAATCGCTAGTTACAGGTCATTTTGAATACAACATTAAGTTTTTCTTGTTAGAGTCAGAAAGGAGGATAAACTAATTGGCGAAGGACTTGTCAATCACACCAGCATGCTGAGGATTTATGACAGGACTTATTAGAAGGGGAGAACATGGTTCCGTGGTGGTCCTACACAGAGCCTACGGACAGCTTTGCAGACCGACGTCCACTGTTGTAGCTTTTTACTGTCGCCAGGGGGCAGTGGCACTAACTGTGGGCTACTCTTGCTTGTGCTGTTTTTGGTCCTTGCCAGCCACGGAGAAGAGTGAAGTTATGGCGAAGTTATGACTGCACACAAGCACGTTCATGTAGGTTGCATACCCCTCTGTGTAGGCCCTACATAGGGAAATACCTACACAAACAAATACCACTGTGGTACCATAAATTCACCATACTTGGTGGTTTATTACATCCTTATTTTATATAGTCTATGATCAGGATACTTTACCTGGACAAAATCATCTGATTCACAGCCATTTGCATTTGTACTCGGTATTAATAACTGTCTGGAATCAGCTTGCACTGTGATAACATCTCATTATGCAAATTATTTGGACAAGGCTGGTGGACTCAAAACACAGCAGCTGCTTTCACACACAATTTCTCACTACTGGAAATACTCTGTCTGGGTTAGGTGAGGGTGCTGCATTTCTGTTCATTTGCGTAGGTATTTGGCTACGCAGAGTTAAGGATGCAACCTACTCAGTGTTGCTTTGGTGAACACGTGAACACGTGGTGTTGGTTCGCACTGAGGTATTGTAACACTTCCTGTTCCTGTTGCATCGCACAGTGGTGCCTTTTCTGTAGCTCAGTTTGTGTGGCTGATTAATTAATTACTAACTTTTACGTAGCGACTTGTTTTTATAACCTACACGTGCTTTATCAGAAGCACACTTTCTGCACATTATATTCATATCACTCACTCATTGTGTCTTTGGGGAATCGCTAGCTTAGCATAGCTTTTAGCTTAGCTCTTAGCTGAATCATTAGCAGCATGGCCTCTCCTGTCTCACCGGCACTTTCCTGCTCAGTGTGTCAAATGTTTAGCTATTCCTCGGCCTCCTTTAGTAATAGTGGTACTTGTAATAAATGTAGCCAGCTTGTAGTTTTGGAGACTCGGCTCCACACCATTGAAAACCCCGAAGCTAGCCACGCCCCTGTAGCTGGTGTGGGCGAAGGTAGCTTAGCCCCAGCTAGCTGTCCCCCAGCTAATCCCGAGCAGCCGGGAAACCAAGGCGGCTGGGTGACTGTGAGAAGGAAGCGTAGTCCGAAACAAAATCCCCCGATACACCACCAACCCATTCACGTTTCCAACCGATTTTTCCCACTCGGCGACACACCCGCTGAGGAAAAAAACTCTGGTTATTGGTGACTCTATTCTCAGAAACGTGAAGCTA